>VZTL01010669.1:14821-26863 GCA_013400535.1 Scopus umbretta
TGTACTTGGCATTGGTGAGGCCCCATCTCAAATACTGTGTTCAGTTTTGGGCCCCTCACTACAAGAAGGACATTGAGGTGCTGGAGCGTGTCCAGAGAAGGGCAACGAAGCTGGTGAAGGGCTTGGAGAACAAGTCTTAATGAGGAGCAGCTGAGGGAACTGGGGTTGTTTAACCTGGAGAAGAAGGGACTGAGGGGAGACCTTATTGCTCTCTACAACTTCCTGAAAGGAGGTTGTAGTGAGGTGGGTGTTGGTCTCTTCGCCTAAGTAACTAGCATTAGGACAAGAGGGAATGTCCTCAAGTTGCACCAGGGGAGGTTTAGATTGGATATTAGGAAAAATTTCTTTACTGAAAGAGTGGTGAAGCACTGGAATAGGCTGCCCAGGGAGGTGGTGGAGTCCCCATCCCTGGAGGTGTTCAAAAAACATGTAGATGTGGCACTTCAAGACATGGCTTAGTAGTCTTGGTGGTGTTGGGTTGACAGTTGGACTAAATGATCTTGGAAATCTGTTCCAATTTTAATGATTCTATGATTCTATATTCTTGTGTGTATTTACAACTTTGCTATATATGGAGTCTTCTGCCTTGTTTTATGTGAATATTAATTGCTTTCTATTAAAAGGCAGAAGATCAAAGGAGCTCCCTTTTAAACAACTGAGCTCCCTCTTGCAAGGCTTTGATTCACTTGGGAGAGCTGTCTGAGCTTTTCTACATCATTCATCAGAAGCACAGGAGGGATTCACCTTACCTAGCAGTAGACATCCCTACTTTTAACAGCTATAGCTGAGTTGGTCTCTCTACTGTGTTCATAATGACTGGGGAGAAATGGTAATCTGCGGTGGTAATCTGAATCAACTGGTCAATTCTAGACATCTACTGGGGATAAAATCCATCACAGAAACACTAGAGATGCTAATTTCTTCACCAATTATGAGAGGAGTCTAAGGACACCACATATCTGAATTCAAGATATTGGCATTTACTCAGATGACTTATTAGTCCCTCAGTGTATATTGTCAGCAAAGAATTTGTTCTACTGCTTAGGGTAGAACAAAGTGGTACTCACTATGAACATCTGCCTCAGAGAGGCAAGCCTCCTACGCAGCATATAACACTGGTCTTTCAGAGTGATAGATGGATCGGTTTTGATTGACAAAGAAGGCTGCAAGAAGGATTTAGGGTGGACAAGTGGTTAAGAAAAAGATGCAAATGTGATTTTTAGCTATATGTATGAGAAAACTGTCAGCTAACCATACCTTTTGTTCAACTTTGGATATTCTTCAGTAACCCAAAATATGGATAACTGTATTTTTCATAGTGCTGTGAGTTTCAATTATCTGGTCTGAAATATCTAATTAGTATTTAGGTAAAAGCGGACTGACATTTTGAAATAGACCAAGCACCTAAAGTTCCTTTACAATTCAATGGGACTTGTTAGCCAGGCAAAGGAGAGTTTTAAGAACTAATTTTAGGCACTGAAAACAGAGTCTGGGCCACAAGAGTCTGTAGCGTTTCTAAACTAATATAGTAATCTGGGATGAGAGATATTAAGTGGCCATAATCAGAACTGACGTAGAAATTCAGGGCTTTCAGAGACATCTGGGCAGCTTACTGGCATTTTGACAATGGAAACTATTATTTAGCTATTTCAGAATGTATGTATCTAAAAGCAGAACTAAGAATCCATAAGAGCTGTAACCATGGAACTACAAAGGTTATGGTGCCAGTAGTATTCTACCGTAATACACTTTAAAAAGAAATCAAATAATAACATTAACCTAAAGCTTGACAAAAATAATTTAAAAGCTTTCCTGAACTTTAAAAAATGCAAATTATTTACATCTGTCTTTCACCTACATTTTGCAGACCCATTGTTTTGCACAGAATTGAGAATAGAATCTTTCACAGGTCTAGAATACAGGTTTATTTAATAGATTACAAGTATCTCAATGCATCCCTCATAAGCATTGCTATAATAAAGACTGAATCATAAACATGCACTTTATGAGATTTTTTTATGAGCTTATATGAGAGTTTTTGAATCCCATCTGACCAGTGTCCTATCCACAATGAGTACAACATGCTTTAACATGCCCTTAGGGAGGTGTCTATTTATGGTTCATTAATAAGGGCTGTTTTCCAAAGAGCTCTCTGTTATATAATTATAAAGCACACCAAAAAATGACTTCCCAATTTCTGTGATGGGGTTGTTCAATGTTTTCTGATGGCATGAGAACAGATGAAAACATCTGCACAGCCCTAGCTTCTTGCCTAATTAAGCAGCTCTTGTAAATTTGCTTTTTCTTAAACCATGCCAATGCATTTTTAAATCCCATTATCTTATTTGTGGTCTACTGGGTGTAGGAGTGAAATGTAAATTACAGTAGTTAACTGTCTGTCTATCTGCAGACATGTAGCATTTCTCCCCCTTTTGTGTGGCTGTGAAAGGCATCCTGGGTGTTGTCTGGGGACCTCAGGTTATAACTGTGCCTGACATATCATTAAGGGGAATACTATGCAGTAGTAACAGCAGCTGAGAGATGAAGCTGCTTTCTTTTGACATCTGCATCACATCTGAGAAAAGAAGGAGGCATGGCAGTCCTGAGCCTGGACAGGAGCCTGTTTGGTAGGCTCAGCGAGCAGGGGTCGTCTTACTGATCTTCACTGGCACGAAGCACTTTCGGCAGCTGAAGCATCTACTGAAGTTTTGCTCTGAATCACTGCTCAAAATACCCAAGGCCGCCCTCCTGCCTCAACTGTTTGACTTTGAGCAAGGTGCTAGTCTCCTTTGCCAGTCTGTGAAATAGTAATGCCAATATATAATTATCCAGCCTACTGTGAAAAGGTAGTTCTGTTGGTAACAGGCTTTCAGCTTCTGGAATAAAAGCTGCCTAGCAAACACAAAATATTATGATAGCTCTAAAGTTGAACGGTATATCAAAACATGTAACGGAAAGCACCCTGCTGGAGACTACATAGTGTCTCCAAATACACATTTCTGTTTGTGTTTTTCAGGAGTTTTTTATTGCTTTTAAGTTCCTTGTACAGGTGTGAGGAACAATGGGGTGACCAGGTCTTGTGCTATTTCTGCTTATAGGTGATAGAGTTACCCATAAAGGAGAAACTCTCTCTTTCCCTCCTCCTAATTTTCCTCCAATCTCACAGTGCAGTTCTTAGTAATAAAATATCAACATGAATACCAGCATATTGTGCTTTCCTTTTTAGCTCTGCAAAAGAAATACTTAATATTATATTCTTTTCAGATTATCTCATAACATGTACTACACTGCTCCAGATTAAAATTTATTAAATAGCATTGTGAGCTATGTTCTGAGTCATTACTGTATGAGCAGGAAAGGAGGTATTTTTTCATGCTTTTTATTAAAACTTCATATATAAATTAAGGGCTTAATGGATGATTAATAGATACTTCAATAAATAAATTTTTACAGACTTCATCAGGTCAATAGTTTGCCGATTATCATGGTACTTAGGTACAAGATGTCCTTATAACCATCTGGTACATGTAGAGCTTAGACCCGTAGCATGCTCTTAACATCTATTAATCATTTTAAATAATTTAAAAATGTAATATTTGAATGATGTGTGATATTTAGCATATGAAAAATAGAGATATCAGGTTTCTTAAAAGGAAACAACCATTTATTTCTTGGTTGTGTGTTCAATATGCTCAGCATCTATTTTGATTTGTAGCTTCTCTTGGTTTATGACAACGCGATCTTTCCCTGACAGCTTTCCTTTGACAGTGCCAGTACTTGCAGTTGCTTGTTCATGTGTGAATACTGTTTGATAAGTCTCTATATTCATATGCTGTCATTCTGCAGCAGTAAAATAAACCACCATCTTTTTCAGACATGTGTAGAATCAGATCAGAGCTTTTCTTTTCACAGGAAGATAAAGTAAAATGCTGAAGGATACTATTGCTGTGTTTTTGGAGCATTGTGAACTGAGCTGATGAGGAAGTAATTAAAGACAGGAAAAAACAATCCCACTGAATCCATCTCATACAAATTACAGGAATCAGAAAAGCTTTTCATATGTAGAAGCCTGATTTAAAAGCTCTGAGGGGAAAGGGGTAAAAAGAAGCTTTATTTGTGAGCAATGCACAAAATCAATGGATTAGTCTGAACAGGCGTTAGCTCCTGGAGCCTGGAAATTGTGATTCACCTCTATTGTGTAGTAAGTGTTTGGGGGATTTAGATCCTCAAGTCCTTCCAGATTTGTTCACAGAATCTGAACAATAAAGAAGAATTCTATTATGATTGCAAAATGTTAAATATTTCCTACTTGCATTTCCTTCAGGGATTAAAGGTCAGCACTGCACCCTTCCAGACTGAAACAGAAGGCAAAAAGGTGGGACTGACACAAGTTTAAAAAGAATGTCTCATTCCCTGCACACTGGAAGTAAATAGAAAGGGATAGCGCTGCTTATTAAAGACTATATATAATTCTTCCCTTCAATATGACTTTTAGGGACACACACGATTTTCTGTGAGTCAAAGTCAGGCAGCTGCCTCTGAAAGTGAATATTGCCCTACCTGTTCTAGGCTCAGACACTCACAGCACCAGAGCTTACTGCTGCTGAGAATGTCACATGTCTGATACATGGGTTTGAGGAGTCTTCCACAGACTCAGGGAGGACTAATGCAGCATTGGCTAACACACAGGGTATGATTTAACTCAGAAGACTGAGAGAAGGAGCAGGTGGGGATGGAAATGGTTTTCAACATTTTTCAGTGCAGCTAAGTTATATGTAGGAGTTCACTTCTCCCCAATAGCTTCCAGAGGGAAATATCTGTTGCCAAGACACCACAAAGCTTGCTCCTTCTAGGGTAAAGATAAAGGAAGCTCCAATACAATGAAAGAGAAGTGCTAAAATTTAGCAGATGCCTCTTCCCTTCCTCTACCACAAATGATTGTGGATTAAAGTGATGAAAAAATGTTCATGGGCACAGGAGCTTAACTGACCCATTAGTAGGGTCTCCAATATGCTTTTTGTTCATGCCAGATTACCCTCACCCACATTATTTCTGGATATGGCTCAAGGCCTATTTCCAGGGGGCTGCCTGGATACAGCCACCCAATGTTGGGAGCTCTATGGCCACAAGTTAGTCCAGGTCTGTTGGTCTCAGGGCCAAAAACCAGACCTTGGGTACATTTAATTCACTGATACATGTGCACACTCTGTGTTAACCTGGTACATTAAAGAGTCAGGTCCCTCCATAACCTCTCAGAGTGGGGAGGATGGAGCAAACTGTCACCCCAGCTCTTCCTGGTCCAGGTGGCTTTGGTGATGAGGAGTGTTATGCACATGTAACCATGATCCTCACATGCCTCTTCACACTCTCATTACGGAGTATTGTTCTTTTTGGTCCCACTGTTAAGACATGATTGTGTAAGAGTAATGAAAACAAAGGAGAGAACAAAGCTCCCGACCATCACCAAACTAACACGATCAATGAAAAGCTGGTGAGCAAAATATTTTGTGAAAAAAAGATATTGAATGCATTAATTTTGTTAAAAGGACAATATGATATGAATTTTTGGAAAGCAGGGCAAAGCCAGATGTGCATAAGGTGATTCCAGCTGAAGGAATTCAAGGGGAAAAATGCCACACTGTCATGCAAAGATACCCATATAGCATCAAAATTACATATCTAGAGAAGTGCAGAACTGAATGTAGCTGTGATGTTGGTGGGGCACTGTGCTGCAGCACAGCATTGCATCAGACTGGGAAGACAGATGTGGACAATGCTGTAGCTACTGCTGTCCCCTCCAGCAGAGCCAGAGTGTGTGTAGCCGAGGCAGCCCAACATGGGAAGCCCAGATTACTTCACGGTTTCATCGGGGCCTCAGTGCATGGACAGGCCCCTAGGCATCTCCAGCTTCAACATTTGTAAAAGCACAAAGGTATAAACCAGATTGATGTCTAGAGGTGAACAGCACTAAGTGTTCTTACAGTGATTAGTGGGAGGATCTAAATACCAGGGAAACCTGTCACCATTCAGAAACAGCTAGATAGTATTTATATGCTTAGATTTTTTTTCTTGAACAACTAAATAGCAAAATCTAAGACCCATTAACTCAGTACAACATCGCAAATAAGTACCTATTCACAATCCTAGTCCAAAAAGTCATTTTCCTGCTTGTTTTACAGTTTTGATTCTGCCTGTACATGTGATATTTGACAAATAAACTTGATAGGATAATGTTATGAAATCAAGTCTATTTAACACAGGATATTCTATACATGCTAAACAATGCTAATTACAAGCTATCTGTACTTTACAAGATCATCTACAAGCATGATTTTCCACTGCAATTTGTGCATTTGGATTGCCATAGATCACTGATCTGGGAACGATCTCTGAACCTTGTAGTATCATGGCACTACCCATTAAATCAGTCAAGATCAAGCCTTTCATTTAAAGGATGAAGTTCTTTCTATCTCTTTCAGGGGGTGCTAGGTAATTAACTTACATTAGATTCTAAATTTACAGATATCTAAAAACAAGTGATGTGACTCTCAGCACATGTGAAGAAAAAAACAGAGGGCCTTTTCCTAATGAAGGTTACATGTAGCTACAAAATTTCTTGCTACTTTTGCTGTAAGCAGGAAGAAAAGCAGGCAGCAGTTAGTCCCATCTGTCCTGCAACTAGGGCAGGAGAAATTGTATGGTCCATGCAGAAAGGACTGACTTGTAGTCTACCACCACTGCCAGAAGCGGGCGTTGAGATAGTCCGTGAAGTCTAACATGCCACTGTTATTGCAATTGCTATTCTTGCAGTAACTTCAAAGAATCCCTGCCATACATCAACACCTCACAGTGCAAGGCTCTGTACAAACACAGGCCAAAGGATGATCCTTCCAACAGAGTTTTACCATTCAAAAGCAGAATAAAATAATCTTTGCGCTAACACCTGCTGATCCATGCTGATCTGAACTGTAATACGTGAGTGCAAGTGAGAGAAGCCAGTCTCTTCAGCAATGTGAATACTAGTTGAATCTTAATTTTTAATTTATCTTTGCTCACTGCTCTTCCAGCTCATGTGGCTGTCAATGAGCCACAAGGCCATTTCTGCATGCTGCTGCTAGACCTATCCATTCTCAGTCATCTGCACTTTCCTGTTTTGTTTGTTTGCCTTTTTAATGTGTCCTCCTGGTCACTTCCCATTCCTCCCAGATGAGTTTCATTCTCTCTGTTGAAACAGTTTCTCCAGCATCTGGATGTTTCTGGAATCTGGACATTGTCAAAAAAGGAGAGATTTTAAAAATATCATGTAGTTGCCTCTTACATTATAAGGGATTGCCGACCCTGAAGGCCTTTTTTCAAGATAATCAGTGTTGAGGGAATTTATACTGCATGTAGTTAACTGGCTATGTTTTATGGAGCTAAGGCTGAGCACCCGAAACGAGTGCATTAACAGTGATTCTGCTTCCACTGAAATGGGCACATCTAGTGCTCAGAATTTTATTTACCTAGGAAAAGAACATGTGTGTAGAAGGACAGGAAGTGCCAGTGATGTAAAATATGGACAAAAACATTCTGAGTTCAATTAAGGGGTAACAAAACAGTAAACAAAAACAGGTAAGTAGAATAGTTTGTGCACACAAAATATATTGTTTCAAATTAACATAGTGCGATCACAACTGACAATGAGCACAGCCATGTATTCGTCTTTGTCATAACTGTGCATTGAATACTAAATTAACTCAAATACCAAAACAAGTTGGGAATGTAGAAAGCTTGTGTCCAAGTCATCAGCACAGGAGTACTGGTGTAGAACCAGAGTAACACAGTAAGATCAAGGAGTTGTGATTAAATCAATTGTCCTGGGCTGCTGCAGTTGTCAGAGAGAAAATAATTTATTACATTTTTGTAGGTCTCTGAGTAAAGACAAAGAAATGCAGTGGAGTGGTAAGTGAAGAGAAACAGCAAAATTGTAGCCTGATCCTGTAGTGTTAATTAGAAAAAAGAATTATAAACTCTCTCGAGTACTGAAAAATACCAAAAGAAACAACATCTGATTTCCCTGTTTGTTTTCCCTGTTCAGTTCTGATCATATTAATGTTTACTTTACATATAAACAGAGATAAGCTCAAGATAGTCTGCTCAGGTGATAGACAGTCCTGCCTTACCTCCATTTATGTAAGCAGAATCTGGACCTCTGATGGCAGCAAGGAAGAAACTGTCTGGGGACGAAAGGTAAAGCACAAAGAAAGACTGTGTTTTTCCCAAGGTGGAACTAGACTTCATCTCTGAAGACCTGTGTGCTTGACATAGTGTGGTCAGCTGCTTTCATCTGTGGATTAATCTAACTAGAGGTTCGGGGACAGAGATCAGGATTCAAAATGCTAATAATGGAAGAAATTAATTTTCTCCCTCACCCTTCAGAAATGACCTGGAACCCCTTCAGAAACCTGATCAGAATAGGCTGGATCCTGCCTGGCTCAAGTGCAGTAAGCAAGTTTCTGCATGGGTGGTTCAGGGCAATGAACCGAACATGGTACAGCAACCAAGTGCCCTCCTGTTGTTCAGAAATATTTGAAGTTTTGAGGATTTGTTCTGAAAAAGCAAAATCAGCTGGGGAATGTAAGGAGCTTTCTTACCCTACGTCTGGCAACAAGAAAAGAATTGAGCAGGTATGAACAAACTGCTGACAGTCAGCTAGGTGGGTGGAAGTCAGCTACCTTAACTCCAGGTGTCCAAAACATCTTGTTTCATGTAATCTCAGTGTCCTTTGGAGTCACTGTAGAGACACAGAGAGAGGACCATTCAAAAGACCACAAATTGCTCTTTGGATGCACTTATTGTTTTCCCCTAGAAAGGAGCTCAGAAGACCAGCTTGGACTAAAGCCCCAACTCAAGATGTATGACATTAGCTAAGTCCTATCTTTAGTAACATAAAGCATGCCAGAATCCTGTCAGTCAAAGAGGTATTATTGTTCATCATCAAGACAAGTATGGGCAGAACGTTTTTTTTTTGTTATGCTATATTTTTTGTAGAAATGACTGCACCCATATTTACACAGGGACATATCCCCAGGTGAGCCAGGCAGGTAAACAGAAATGTAGTTTGCAGTATACTGTGAGTGTTCAGTACTTAACCCTGACTAGTCTAAACTGATTGTGTAGGAGATTTAACTGAAAAAACCCCCCAAACCCCAGAATTTGAGGTAGATCTTGGAGCTCAACACAGAGAATAATATTAGGCCAGGGTATGCAGTATGTCTGAAGATTAAATGTGATGTATTCATTCACCAAAGAGTAAAGTTCAATTTAGAAACTGTACTTTAAGAAGCATGTTAGCCTGACCCAAGCAGAATCACTCTTGCAAGACAGAAACCACTCAAACTCTTTGCAGTTGCCTTCATGCTTGCACTCTTCTCACAACTCAGTTGCTAGGAATTCTGGGCTGGGGGCACGCTGCAGGGTCCTCAGGTATACCCTTCAGTGAATTGTCCTGCTTTGAATCATAACAGCCTTCACAAGCTCTAAACAGGAGTGTTCTCAAACAACTCAGATAAGTTTTTTTTCACCACTGTTTGCATCACAATCGACAGCACATCCAAGTATCAGCAGCAAGGCAAACTATATACCAGTAGCAGAATTGAAATTCAGGGCTTATGATGAGGTGAAGGGAGTGTTGACAGCAGCTCACATTCCTCAAATTTTGCAGCGTATCCAGCTACATGTAACCTGCCATCTTTATGTATGAGGTGTCTGGCTGAAGTTACAATGGTTGTGGATTCCCCTGTGCTCACCAGAAAGTCAGGGTCACAGAGCAGTGGGGCCACACCAGGCTTGCAGCTATCATCAGGACCTCCAGAATTTCTGTGTGAGAGTGGATGAGGCACAAGCTACCTCTCAATGTCAGCCTGCAGTGAGTCAGGTCTAGCAGTTCAGAAGCAGGTTTTCACAGCTATCTGGAAGCTGATCGGCCCAAATTCCTACAAGCTGGGTGGTACTCAAAATTAGTGAGCCAGTGCTGTCTTGAGTGGGGATGTAAAGCCATTGTGCTTATAGTTTACCAGAGCTGGTGGAAAATGCTAACTTCTGGAAAAGGATATCTGAAAAATAGGTCCTAAATATAAAATCTGTTTTCACATGAGCAACTTTTTCACAGGGACCCACAGTACACCATCTTCGCATCCCCTGCACAACACAGAATAGTCTATGCATTTGTTTCTCCAATTTAAACTGTAAGCTTCTGACATTTACTTTGTAAAACACTTTAAGTTCTATGGAAGAAATATGCTAGCTAAGATCCAGGTATGATTATCCTCAGTTATTCTTTAATCCCGCAAGAGTTTTGCTGAAATGACTGTAAGTTACTTTTGAATGTTTCTGACCTAATTTTCCTGTGTATACATGTGAATAGGCAGGTGCCAGATGTTGACTACAATTTTTATATGATCAAAATTAGCAACCATTGTGTATTATTTGGTTTGTTGCCCTCTTGAATGTATAAATCAGAAGCTGAGTGGTGAGCACTGACTTCCATGATTCCAGATGTGGGAAGAACAAATGTAGCAAGGATTTACTTAGGAGTCCAACACCTAATTAAATGAGGGGCTGGAGAGAGGAAGAATAAAACAACGATGGGGGTGAAAATAAAGTGTTTTACAGGTTTGCCCATGCTCCAGGGAATAGCTCTAGCTCAAAACATAAAAGGGATGCTTTGGTTTACAAGCATATGGCATGCTCATTCAACTCAGAGTCATTAAATCTGCAAAAATTAAGTAAATATTCTGGCAGCTTTATTAAACATTCTGCTTTCTTTAAAAAGGTGTATCCTGGACTGGGCTCAGTTCAGAGACAGGTTTTCAGGATTTACCAAAGGCACAAATTGCAGCAATTACATTACCTAATTAATGGAGCTGACATCACTTCTTTTGGGAGGCTTTTCTCAATCTGGTAGACCTCACTACAAGGAAAATCACACTAAAACATCAGATTGAGATGCAGTCTACTTTTCCCTTTCTTTTTTTTTTTTTTTTTCTCTTCTTTCCCCATAAAAGTAATGCAAAATATTCTTACAGTCATCAGCACTGAGGTACAGGCTGTTGCACTTCTGACACTTAGTTGCCTTTTACTTGATTTTTGAGCCTTTTGGTTTAAATTATAATCATTTCTAGTGCATTTCCTTTGACAGAATCAATCAGGACCTTAGCTGTTGCAGTGACCAGCTATTACTGCCAGCCAGGAAAACCCTTTACCTTCAGTACAGCATGTGGACTCCTCTGTGCAATGCAAGGGAAGTATAAGCATGTAAGGAGGGAATTTTCAGAGAAAACAGTGGGTTAAACATGATATGGCTAACAGGAGAGGACCCCTCATGAATCCCTACCACTTAAAAGTAGTGGATACCCAACTGCACTTGGCATTCCTAGTCAATGCATACTTTTTGACTGCTGGAGCTTGATCCAGGTCAATCCTTTACCATGAAGGTCCTCAAAAACTATTGCCAATGTGGCCCACAGATGCAGGCTGTGCCCTCCCTCCTTTCCCATCATCTCTGCTGGGGCATGCTTGAATAATCCACGGCTTGCTCTCTGCCTATGTGCCCATGTTTCCTTCCAGAGAGAAGGAAAGCAAAATGTACATCCCCACCAATCATTGCCTCAGGTCACTGAGCTCTCAGATTGAACCTGCTCCAAGAGATTTACTTGGCTGTGTTTTGTGAGGACAGGAAGGACACTGACAATGTTTAGCCTCAAATGGGGTCAGCAGCAGGGCATTGAGCCTGTGATGTGAGCTCTGGGCAGCTCAGCAGGGACGCATTGCTGTTGGGTTGGAACAATTTCATGGACATAAACATAAGCACCTAATGGGTGTTGCTGTCAGTTTAGGCTCTGGGCTACTGTAAAGTTAGGCTGTAGCTGGGCAGAGGGCTTGAGGACTGAAATGGCGCTTAGACAGTTTAACGTGTCACCAGAGAGACCTGAAACCTATAACTGCCATTGGATGGGTGTCTGGTTTCCCAGAACCGAGACAAATTTCTCTAGAGCAGAAAAA
>VZTL01010679.1:1376-49676 GCA_013400535.1 Scopus umbretta
CCCCCCAAAAAACCCCGACAGACAGAAAACAACAACAAGCGCCGGACAATATATTACAAAAATTAAGCAAAGATTAACACATAAAATGATCAGAGATGAGCTTCTGGCCAGCTGTGTTTTGAAAGTTTTCTTTTTATTTTCTTCAAATTTCATTTAAAGTACAAACCACATTGTATTATATTTAATTTGAAAGGCTTTTAACAATAGATCAGTTGCTGAAATATTGTAACAGTTAATTAGCTCACTAAGGGCCCAAAGAAGTGCTGGCTTTCCCCCACCACATACAACAGAAACTCCATCGATATCACACAGAAGCACACATCACTATGCCTTATTGACACAAAAGCTTGTGGCGAAGAGGAGGTCCCTGTGCTTTTATTTACTTTGTAAACTGATAAAGCCAGCTGCTGTAAGCAGCTTGGGTGATTGAAGCCAATTAATCATATGCGTCTGTATTTCTGTCATTAGGAAGCTGCGAAGAGATTATCCATCCAAAATCCTGATGAATTTGAGCACAGCCCTGCTCTTTCTTAATTTGATCTTCTTGCTTGATGGTTGGATTGCATCGTTTGGCATAGACGGCCTCTGCATAGCTGTAGCTGCACTTTTGCACTTTTTTCTTCTGGCCACCTTTACATGGATGGGACTAGAAGCCGTTCATATGTACATTGCTCTAGTGAAGGTGTTCAATACCTATATACGGCGATACATACTGAAGTTTTGCATCATTGGCTGGGGTGAGTTCAGTAGATGCAGTATTATGTAAATATGCATGTGTTTCAAAATGATGCTATATAAAAGCTCTATATGACAAATGCAGATCAGAATCAAAATCAGCATGGCATTTCCTTCCCTCCACCCCGTGGCAGTGCTGGCGTGCAGCCAGCCCTCTCTGTCGCCGAGTTCCCCTGTATAATTCTGTGCAAATACACCATAACCGGTACTCTCGCGCCCAGAGCAGCCCACAGCCTGAGGAGGAGTGGAGGGACCAGATAATCCGGTCTTATTTTCCAGAGAGGCCAGAATGGGAGAGGGGAACTGTTCGTGTCATAGCAGAGGAGAACCATGGCGCACAATGAATTCAGAAACTCTTGCAGTTACTACATAGCCTATGGGGATCTTTGCATTGACTTTCAAAAAGCTTTCAATCCAGCTTAAAGTTTCTTGCCAACAAGTACAAAGCCTATGGCGGCATCAGAAACAACCAAAATTTCCTGAGCTTCTGCACAGTGTTTAAACCACAGAGAGATCCTTTCTGCCCTAAGCAGTGTACATTGCAGGACTGAAATGGAAAATGTAATACTGAAAAATAACTGCGAGGCTCAGGCAGCAAGGCTTTTATTCGTCATTTTTTTTCTATATCAAGAATCTGTGCTTTCTGCCTGAATGTGCATATTGTGTTTGAAATAAGACAATACAATGCAAAACCATTAACCTCATGGCTAGAGCATTGACCTCAGTCCAGCTGATAATTGATGTCTTTCCATTGGCAACTAGCATCCTCTTTGGCAACCTCAGCAGACAACAAGGACTGAGTGGTCGGAAAAGCAAATTAACCTCTTCCCCTTTGAATCTGTTTTGTCATAGCAAGGATAAGGCATGTAAATAAGGCACGCCAGGAAACGTACGTTTCTTTTGTGTGAGCTATACCTCTCTGCAGAGAGTTCTCTTCTGTGTAGTTGTCTGTTATTTTCCCAGAATATTCCCTTTACCTTATTATTAAAAAGATATAGTTTACTTAAATTTTTTGGACACATTTAAGTAAATGATATAAAATGCTGTAGAAGAAAAGACAACATTAACTGGTGAGAGAAGCAGTGGAGAAATTAGAGGTTCAAGCTCCCCAGTTCCCCAGCCTAATCAAATTATATTAGCATCTCCAAGAAAAATCCCTCAAAACAATCCCAATACCACCCCTCCAGTAGATCTCATGTTTGTTAATTTTCTTCTCACTTTATTATGACAGCCTGTGTGCAATTGCAAATTTAACTTTGAGTAATTAAAGGAGATTATTCTACTGTATTTTCCATATCAAATACTAAAATAACATTTTCTGCCTTACAGAACATTATGAGGCTTGTTCATTAATGCCCATTAAGTACTTGGAAAGTTTTATACATTTGTACTGTTTGAAAGAGTGTTTCCTTCTACTTCTCTGTACAGTTTTCTGACACAGAACTACCTCAGGATATTCTGCACTAAAGCAATAGGGATGGAGACATCCATAATTCAGCTTTGCCTGGTGATTTTGAAGGTTTAGGAGATTTGAAAGCAAGCTACAAGTTTTCCTGTTTTACAGGTTTGCCAGCTCTGGTGATAGCAATTGTTTTAGCAAGTGCTAATACAAATGCAAGTCACATTTATGGCAAAGAGTTATACGGCAAAGATGCTAATGGGCAAGGAGGAGACGACTTGTGAGTATTTCTTTCAATCTCTTACAATTTAGCATTTACAGTCTGCAAAAAAAAAATAGCATTGGTCAGATTGCTTTGGAAAAGTCAGAGGTGCATTAAACAAGCAAAGTGGGTAAAATTGTTGTCTAAATTATTTGATTGTGAAGTATGAAGAAGGCTAGAAGAAAAATCGGAGGGAAATCTGCATTACCCAATGCTGGGTACAAATGCTCCTCTGGTAAAAGAATAATGCATAAGTTTTGTCATGAAAATAAAATAAAAATACCTGTTTTGGTTTATCTTAAATGAAAGCTATATCTTGTAGGTAAGAGCAAAGAAAGAAGTAATATAAAAATAGTCACCTCTGTAAATAAACCAGCCTTTTGTCAATGTAGTTCATTAGTTTTCTTTGTTCCTCTCTTGATGTCCAGATAATAATCTCCAAATGCCGCAATTTTTATGTGACTGTTTGTTACTTCATTTTCTGTTCCTTGCCTGGCAAAGCTTCATCATGATAAATAAAAATGTCATTCTGTATTTTTATTAAAGTATCACATTAAGCATTCTGGCCATTTGCTACTGGCGGAATAAGCTAGATCTCTCACATGGCTGCCTGTCAGATGGCTACCTCAAAGGACTACCTGTCCTGCTTCTTCTCCAGAGCCGTATGAGTGCTCCTTTAGCTCAACTGGCAGAAACTTGAGTTTTTGGCACTGAATATCCAAGTTAGCCCATTCTGTTACTAAAGCGTCCTATGCTTCACATAGGTAAAGGTGGTGAAGCTATTTGTACTGAGTCTAAGCTTTCCATGATGGGATTGCAGTTCCCACAGCTTGTATCTGAGGTCAGATTTCTTTTTTAAATAGTTTTAATTAAAATGTGGAACAATCCTCAGATTTCTGACATTATACTACTATGCGCCATAGTTACACTTAAGATGCCACTGGGCTTCATCCTATTTACAAGCAGAAAATGGACAAAGGTTTTATTTGAAAGTATAGCACTGCATCAGTGGAATCAAACATAGACTGATCTCCCTTGTAGTCATATAAATAATGGGAGGATAACTTGCTTTATCTAAAAATGATCATATTTTTGCATTTTTTTTGCAGCTGCTGGATCACGAATGAAGTTGTCTTTTATGTGACTTGTGCCGGCTACTTTGGAATCATGTTTCTGATGAACGTTGCCATGTTTGTTGTGGTGATGGTACAGATCTGTGGGAGGAATGGGAAAAGAACTAATCGGAGCCTGAAGGAAGAGATCTTGAGGAACCTCCGTAGTGTGGTCAGCCTCACCTTCCTCCTGGGCATGACGTGGGGCTTTGCCTTTTTTGCCTGGGGTCCCTTAACTCTTCCTTTCCTGTACCTCTTCTCCATTTTCAATTCATTGCAAGGTAAGCTGAATTTCTGTTCTGTGGACAAATAATAGTGGAGCTGTTCTGGGACAGATATGTTCTGGGACATATTATGTCCTGTGATTTGACTAAGTAACTCAGATCTGAGCTCTCTGGATCTTTCCCTGACACTAAAACATAATTAGTTTCCCCTTACATGGAACAACGATGCCAACTACACATGGATTGAGTATCTTAGTTAAATTAATTAGTTTCAGGGTCTTTTCAATAATACACACTTTATTATGAATAGTACTATTCCTAACTAACAGTCTTGCAGTGATCTCTATGGAGATAGATGCTGTATGATCTTCAACATTTCCTTTCACTGATTATAACAAATATAGGAAGCCTCTTTCCTTAATTTATTCCTGTCGGGAATCTGTAAAGCTCATAACTATTTTATTAAGACATGAGAAGGTCATAAAACAGAATTCAGTCCTGTTTCAGTGCAGAGAGATAGCACAGAGATATGGGATGTTCTTTAAGGAAAATCCAGTGACTGTTGTAGTCAGCTTATTTTTGCTTCCTTTACTGAAGGTTTGAATATTTTACTTTTTCAATATTTTTCATTCTTCTGAAAAATGCTGTAAATTGTAATCAAATGGCTATAAATTACAGAAGTATATAGCTGACATTTAAAAGAATTTCAGCTCAGAGCTGAAATTTGCGTGTGTACCAAATGACGTAAGAGTCTCCACCCCTACTTGCCCTACCTGCTAATAAGGAACAACTAAAAACAACAAAAAGAAAAACCTAAGAAGGTCATTGGAGAGGCATGTATTATACCACACACATATTGAGATAAAAAATGAATTTGCCCCCAAAAACATAACAAGAAACAAACCCAAGCATGTCATTGGAGGAATGTGTGTTATGCCACACAAATATTGAGATAAAATATAAATTTTCCCAGGGTCAGCAACATATCTTCCCTTTATGGAAAAAGTACTTAAGTACTTGTTACACTGTGTGGATTTTATCTGTTATAGTTGAGACGTATTTACTGCACGAAAAGATTTATTGAGCTTTCGTGGAAAGAGAATAATGTTGTGGTTTTTGGTTTGGTTCAGTTTCAACCTAAAATGCTAGGCAAAATGGCAAAAATTGTTTGGATGTGGTGTTCTTACTAAAAGCTCTTTTTCCAAAGGACAGATTCTGATACTCCCCTAGCAGCATAATGAAGTACTTGCTGCAATGTGTCCATGTCAGAAACTCAGAAGGGCCTAGAAAGATTAGAAGTATGGGAAGAACATGAAAAAATATTAAAACTCTGAAAGCATGCCAAGGATCAAATTCAGCAAGTTCTTTGTAACCAGAATTTCCAGAGCAATCAATTAAGCTTGTATGTGCAGAGTGCATACAAGGTTGACCACCGCTGCTTAAGTCTCTGTGGGGTAATAGCACTGTTCAATGGAAAATGTCTATTTGGAAGGCAGTTAAGTCAGAAGATGAAACTGAAAAACCTGAGGAGTAAATGCAAAAAGGAATGATGATCTTTTCACGGATTGTGGTAGCAAAGATGGCACAGTATATGTTCAGGCCTGTCATATCAAGCACAGGAAGATAACAATCCCGTATCTGAACATGCTTATTGCTCTGTCAGAAAGAGCTAGGCAAAACTAAAGAAACAAGAAAGAGGATGTTTAAAATCACATACAACTAGTGTAGCACATGTAGCAGTAAGGGGATGGAATGGAGCAAAGGAAAATTTAGGATTTGTATCAGGAAGCATTTCCTCGCAGCAAAAAGCAGTTCAGTATAGCAAGTCTTTCATCAGTATTAGCATGAGCTTAATTATTGAGCCCTCAGTAAATATGTTTATTCTCTCTTGCAAATTTTTGAAGACTGCACTAGTATTTTAAGCTATACCAGCAACCTTCATCAACCACATTTCTGTGCACTGGCAGGAAAAAGTAAATTGCAGCAACTACTGGTGTTACTGTACTTTGCTATTTCATCTACATAGGAAATGATTTTTCTTTCTTTGATGCTCGGAGTAAAAAATCTGGGAACATCTCTTTTTTGGCTGCTCATTTTATATATATGCCTGGGCAAGCCAAATACTTTCAAATCAGAGCCAAGCTAGAGCCAAGCCTAGGGTCTGATCTGGCTCTGGGAAACAAAACCAAAGCTGTATTACTAAAGCACATTGTAAACTTAATGAATAATGAAACACGGAGAAAAAAAATTCAGAGACCAAGCCCAGACAGGGCAAAGGCAAAGTACTTAATGCAGTACATTCGTTTCGTATTACTATAGACATAACACATTTTCTTTTTTACCAATTCAGAATGTTCCAAACATTCACCACAATTTAATTACGCATCAATTTAGTAAGTTTGTAGCTGTGCAGATGTCCTAAGAGGTACTTTGGGCCACAAACAGCTGCATAATTCTAAGCCTGTAAGAGCTGCTAATGACTATATTGGAATTGCTCTGTGCTTAAAACAAATCATACACAGAAATATTCTACTAAGCGCAAACATAGTAACCAAAATACAACAGAGCTTGCATATGGGATGCATTAAGGTGTGTTTGCCCTCCTTGAATTGTGCTTCTCCTTTTTTTTCCCCATGAGCTCTTGAAAAATTTTGCAAAAAATGTGTTTCATGACACAACATTTACCTAAAGTTAACTGATCTCTGTGGTCACAGCCTGGCCTGACTGCTCTAACAAATACAGGTCCAGTTCAATGACAAGCATTCATGCAAAATTAGACGTCAGCACTTTGGAGGAGAGAAGATAATTTTATGCTCCAGAGCAGTTTTTTCCAAGCTGTACCCTGCCATTGTGTTCTAGCAGCTGAAACATAGTAGGCATTGGTATACTGAGCTATTCATGATGATCATAAAGGAACAGTCTTAGAGGATGGCACTTAACCCTGTTTGCCCACGTTATGTAGCATTTATTCATGTTCAAGATATAATCATGAGGGATTTGGCAGTAGCATTTTGCCATCAGGTGTTCAGCCCCAGGCTGGCTCTCTCCCAGTGAATAAGAATAAAATAATAACAGACGAAGCCAGAGAACGACGGAAGATTCCATAACCAGTGCCTGCCTGGGAAGCGCCAGGAGCATATGAGATTTCCAACTTCTATATTTAGCTCCAAAGTATCTCTGTAGAATGATGAAATCATACCATACACCCAGTTAAGACCTTCTTTGCCACATGGTAGATACTTATCTTCTGTCTCGAAAATAAAGATTATACAATTGTATGAGAAACATGAACTCTACCAAAACATTCTTAAACACATTTATTGTGATTATATGCACAAACCAGGTAATTTTCTTCAGAAGCAAGTAGCTGGACACCTAATTAGTACTTGTGAACATATTCTTACCATTTTCATAATCATTTCAAGTACATGCATGTGGTGCATATCCATCCAAGTGTGCTTTTTCAGGGCACTCTTTAGTGCCAATGACAAGACTTCTGGTTTTGAAAGAATACAGCCCACAGTTCTGTAGACCTGGAACAGGAGGAGATAAAATATCTTTTTGCTAATATAATAGTGTCTGTATTTACTTTGCAGTCTGGCTCTTGCTGCTGTAAAATATTCATTTGGTTCAAAGACAAAACCTTTTAATTATTTTCCCCTAAGCCAAAAAAAAAAATTAAAAGATCCACACTGAACTGGATCTAAATCAACAGTGTCAATAAAAGAGATCCTCTTCTCTCTCTTCTGATATCCCAAGCACTTACATAGCAGCTAGAGGATGGGAAAGCTTTAGTTCATTTCCATACCTCTTAAATGAGGCATAGATGACAATAAGAAAACTTTATGATTTTCCTTTGCTTGTACTTCATAGTCTTTTGTTAGCAGATTTTAGTTATTCTATTAATCTATTTATAAATACATGCTTCATTTGCTGTTTATTTGCTTTTGTCACAGGTTTATTTATATTTGTATTCCATTGTGCTATGAAAGAAAATGTGCAGAAACAATGGAGGAGACACCTCTGTTGTGGCAGATTCCGACTGGCAGACAATTCAGGTAAAAGCAATTCACAGCTCCCCTCCTTAGATGCTGCAGAAGTCCATAAAAGTTGCCATGTGATTTTTAATATAATACAATGTTAGCCAGAGATGTGGAAAAATAGATTAATCATAGGCTACCACTTCAGTACTAACAATTGCCAAGGGACTTCTCAGATATCACTTCATAAAAATTCTCTAGTCTTCTCTTTCAGTTTTCCACTGAAGGCAGCTGGTAAATTTTGTGGTGCTATAAGCATGGCTTTGGAAGGCTCTTTGCACCCTGAAAAGAAAAAAAAAAAAAAAACAAAAACAGAAATTCAAACTCTGTCATTCAAAAGCCAGTCTTATTCCTTTTCTCCTACATTACAGTGTGTTGACTGAATTGTGTGGACTGTTATGTTGATGTAGGAACAATTCCTAAAAGGCAGATAGAAATACTCTGACATATTTTGCTTTTATCTTTGCCTTTTCCACTTGTTCTCTCCTTTACCATATAATTCAGAGAGACTATTAGAGACTCAAAAAAATAGCAAACTCTTTTAACAGAAGCCCGATTGTGTTCCAGAATTGAAGTTCATCTTTATCTGAGACTCTCAGAAAGAAAGGAGAGCAGTTGGTTTGGACACTTCAAAGTGCAACACTTGGCACACTGCATTCATAGTCTCCTGCACCTTTGGCTGTCTCAGATGGCATTAGACTCCTGTGTTTAGGCAACTGGATCTTGCTTTGCTGTCTGATGACATGATTTTGGACCATATAATTCTTGCTCATATGGGTCTTGTTCAATGACCAGGGTTGAAATTTACAGTTGATGTAAGGGTGGCATAAGCTCACGGCCTGGTACGCCTGGTAAGGTAAGCCAGCCTGTGGTGGATAATAACAGTGCTCCAAATACCCTTGTGTCCTTTCTCTCCTGGTATCCAAGGTTTGTTTCAAGGTTTTAAGTAACTGCTTTGCCATCAAGACTTTTGCTTTCTCTTGCTCTGTTTAGGGAGTGCATTCTCATTGTACACGATAAAATATTTATGCTTTCACTTTGTAGTAAGAAAACCTGATTCGTGATTTCAAAGAGTTAATGCAAATTAGGAAAGCATATTCATTCATATCAGGCATCCAGATTGTTTCATATATTGTTTCCATGTAGTTCATGCTGTAACTCCTGAAGTGGAAAACACAGATGGATCAAATTATTTCCAGTTTTTTATGTTGCTGGTGGGGAGCTTGTGGGTATAATAGAAATAAAAACCTGAAGAATTTGAGTACTTCAGTAGTATAGTTAAGGTGCTGTCATTGCGCCTAGCATTAACCAGTCCATCACCGTTGGCTGGTTTTATTCTCCATGAACCTGACACAGTTTGCAGGTAGAGCAATGAAATATAAGCCAAATGTGAACTTGCACACCTGTCCAATTAAAGTGTACTTTAGGGTGTGCTGTGATAAAGCAAAGAAACAAACAAGTGAAAGACTTGCAGCACTGCCATAGCTAGATTAGAGAAATATTAACTTATACCCTATAGCAATGATTTAGGATAAAATATTTGTCTTGTTTTAAACAAGGCTAAAGTGGCCGATGTGTCTTTGGTTTTGATTTCCCTTCCATTTTGTGAATTTCATTGCAATGTAGTGAATAAGGGCAAGATAACTGAAGTGTAAAACTACTTGTATTTACCTGCAACTGTATGATACAAAAGTAGTTAGATACATTTATTCTACTTGTATTGGGACACTTGTGATGAGTTTTTCAGTGTCAATGTTCTTCAGTAAGTTTATTGGTATTAGTTATTTAATTTAATTTTGGGGAGTTGTTCCAGTATAAGAGCCCATTGTTTTAACGGTTCGGACAAAACTCTTCAAATGTGACCTACTGAATAACCATAATTATTCATTGTTATTAATAGTGCACCAATATGCTAAACTCTACAACAAGAAGTGCAAATCCACAAGTATGTAGTGCATACCTCAGCAGATCAAGTCCTCAAATGATAAGACCTCTGTAAATGCTCCTATCCATCCCTTTTCTATCTGTCCCTTTGGATTTCTCTGTTCAGGCGATGAAACTTTGGCATCCTTATACTGCTACAGATCTTCTCTGCTCTTCTGCATCCTGGAAACCCAGAACTGAAAAGCCAGTTCTGCCATCCGGTCAAAGTATTGTTAGAGTGTTAGAACCAACAATTTTAATTACTGTGGTAAACAGCAAAGTAAATCATGTTGGAATAATTCTTGTGTTTCTTAAGAACCAAAGAGGCTACCTGATAGGAAAAGGAGAGGCTGTTTGTTATAAACAACATTAAGAAATGCATCTGATACTTGAAATGATCATAATTGAGTAAATTAGGCATTTAGTACCTATGGTAATTATTTATGTAAAATTTTGTGATCATTTTTAGATTGGAGCAAAACAGCAACCAATATTATAAAGAAGAGTTCTGATAATCTTGGGAAATCCTTATCCTCTAGTTCCATCGGCTCCAATTCAACCTACTTAACATCCAAATCAAAATCTACAACAAATACATATTGCAAACGAAACAGCCATACAGGTGAGTTCTTGCATGGTAACACAGTGCATCTGTAAATAAGTACTTTCACATTAAAGGTACATTAGGGATTTCTACCCAAAGGCTAATGTGAGAAAATTTCACCAATTTATATAGTTTCAGTATTTTTAAAGTGTATGTTACTGTTTAATAAGAATCTTAACCTAATATACAATATATCCAATATATAATTCTGATCTGGATACGTTCCCATACTCAAAAAAATCAGTAGGCATCACAAAAGCAAGCCTTACTTTTTTATAGCATTTTCACCTCTTTGGCTAAAAGAAGGTAAGTCTTCTTGTAAACAGAGTAACCAAAGCACAAGGAGATGACATTCATTGCCCAAGGTAACATGAAAGCTAGCAGCACAGCTGGAAATAGGAATCAAGTCTTCTGAACCCAAGTCCACAGTTGATTGATTCACTTAGTCAAACTGCTTCTATTTAACTGGAAAACATTTACAGGTAACGAGACAAATGGAGGCTACTTGGAAATGGATTCTGTGTTCCCAGAGTATGCATTGTCTTTCCCTTCTACAAATAGCATGCCATACCTATTGCTTATTTATTTAAATGTCAATGGTATATGTAATAAAAGGCATCATCTTTATTCCACTTGTGCAATAAAAATGTGCTCATTTAAGAACACTTTAAAGGAGCAAAAAAAGAGAGGAGATGGGTGTGCAAGTCTGCTTATGTCTAAGATAATATTTCAGAAAATCACTTAAATAATTCAGATTTTTTTTGTTACTGAGTTTCTGTGAACTCATGGTTTTGTCCTGTATAAACTCACATAACATTATCACAGAATCCTCTTCTGAAACATAGTGGAAATAAAATCTGTGGACACATTTAACCCTAAGACGTGTCTGCTTGCTTTAAAATAGTTGTTAGAAGCAATCTTAAGGTATGACATGTGATTTTGCTGGAATGAAAGTTACATTGTTTTGTAAGTATAAATTATTTTCAGAAGTCTCCAATGTCTTATTTATGATGGTACAGTCTCCTTTCTTGATATGTGGCATAGTTTCCAGGAAATACCTTCCTTTTTTTATTGATTATGATTACCTGGTTCAGTTAAGCAGATAATTTTTGTCTAGAAATCCCCTTTTTTAGGAATTACATTGTTATTTTCTCACTAACCAATATTCAGTGCATCCATTAGCATGAGGGGTTGTGCATCAGGTGTCTTAAGAGAGTAAACCTTTTTTGGAATCTACATACCTTTTTGGAATATACATGAAGTACATTTGCTTTGAATTCAGTAAAAATGAGTGGTATCTTAGGAATTCCCCAGTGTACCTGAGCTCACTCTCAGGACTGCCATTCACAGCCACACTGGGAGCACACAGCTGGTGCCTGCCGCACCAGGGTGCCTGTCCGGGCTGCCGTCTCAGGTTTGATGTGCCAGGCACCCAGCTGCCCTGGTAAGATGTCTTCAGCTCTCTCTCTTAAGAAGTGACACGTCTGCCAGCAGTCTTCCACAAACAGCATCTATAATATTCACTGATCACACTGCTACTATTAATTTTAATAGTACAGGAGGAGAGCACCATACTCCTCCTTTCCTCTGCAGAGCATTCTCTGTTCTGCAGACAAAGAATTCCCATTTTTACTCGTGGTGTATCAACCTTTAGACCCTTGGTGTTGGGATTAATGATAAAATATGCTTAAATGTTTTGTTGCATTCAGGTCTTTTTATCAGTCTGACAATTAAAGAGACTTCGTGCTGGAGCTTTTGCAATGCATTCTTGAAGCAAAACAATAAAAGAGTTCCAGATATGAAGTAGTAAGTTAAAAGAAACTTATAGTTAGGAACATGCTCATGTACTTTCTTCAAAAGTGATGAGCTTAATCCCATGCATAAATTCTTTCCTAAAAGGGATTGCAGTTGGTAATGTAATCATAGTTTGTAATGTGGTTGTTTGTTGGACATTAAGGGAATACCACAGTTTTCTCTATATTTTTAAAATTTTAATATTTTATCTTTGATGTCTGAAAATACACTTTTTACTGTGATACTCCAAAGGAATTTTTGCTAATGTTAGTTTTTTTAAATACTGACATATCTTCTTACTTGTTAAATTAATAGAAAATAACATTAAGATTCTGGTTTTTAATACAGCTAAACTTCTCAGTTTGATGTCTTAGCTAAATTGCAGGCAAATAAGGTAATAGCTACATGTCTTGGCAACTCTTGTTAATATGGTTATAATGTACTCCCTGAAATTGACACAAGCATTCATGTGTTTGTGGTATAGATAATGTCTTCTAAGGCCCTTTCCTCATCAGTGGTGGAACATTACAGGTAAAGTGAGAATTGCTTTTGTTGAATGCATGGTTTGCACAGGGTGGAGGGATGCCACTTGCATGATGTCCTCATTGACACAAAGGACTTTGCTAATCAGAAACGCTGCTTGTTTCTCACTATTACATCTTGCACCATTGATGCTGAATCAAAGGATAAGTGTGCTTCAAACTCTGGGTGTCTGCACTCTGCATGGGGCATGAAGCATTTGGAAGATACCAGTTTAGAAAACAGACCATGTCATGACATTAACGGCTGTCTACAGTAGTCTGGGAAAAGGAGATTAAGTTGGAACAGCCATACACAAAGCATACATTAAAAAGGAAAACCAACCTGACTGAGTCCTAGAAATTTTTTTAAGACATTGTATTTCTATTTGTCTGTGGCCATTATGGAATTAGTCTTCTAGCCACTGTTTTTTCATATCCAGTCACACCCAAAGTAAGTCTGAATGGCAAACTATATATGCCTGAAAGCCATGCTGTGAACTGCTGGTTGAATGCAGAATGCACTGATTGGGACACAAATATTGGGTGGACCCTACTGGGTGAATGAAAGAAATCACTTTGGCATCCTGTGGCCCTGCTGTCTACGAGACTGACACAAACTTTTTGTAGATAGTACTTAAATACCATATATAACTTTTCTGTGGCCTAGAAGTTAAAATTATTTCTGCAGTGGATTTGGTGGTACAACTCCCATTTACTTTAGCAATATAGGATTTTAACCCGGTACTTGGGTGTGAAGTCCACTGAGCTAAAAAAAAGAGGGCACACTGGTTTCAAAGGACTTGCATAATTCCTGTGCATGCAAATTTCATGAGGAAATAGCTGGCATTTAACAATGTAATGATGCCTTGTGAAAAAAAGTGTATGTATTTGCAAGGAATTTCAAAAAACTTCCCTATAGACTAAGAAATAACCTAAGAATTGTAATAAGGTGTTCAATATGTAGAAAAACTTCAAACTGTACTACCATTGGCTAATAAATGCCTATGTTTGAAAGGTACACAGTACCCTGCAGTTTGCTATTGGACATGGAGTTATGTGCTGCAATTCATGGGCATTGTTGCGTGCTTTAAAAAAAAAATCAGTCTGATATGCCTGAACATGCCTATTTCTTTTTTCATGAGTACAACTGTTTTGATTTCTCACTCCGCAATCCATTTCTCCTTCATGCAACACTTCATACTCTTTTATGGCTTGATACCATGACTTCTGCAGGGGCGGGTTACTTCTCTGTTCTTTTTTTCAGTCAATGATTTATTTCTATAAGAACCAAGTTTTGTATGAAATCATAGCTTAAATAATATGAAAAAAAATTTAAATGATCCTTTACCAAGGAATTTTTGAAGGTTATTTCACCACGGTCTTGTAAACAGCCATCAAAAATGTCATGTGTATAAAACTTTGCTTGACAGGATACTCCCTCTTAATGTTGGCTTGCTAAGGTCCAAATCTCACCTGGCTTTATTCACTACAGTGAAAGAGATAAAGAAAGCTCATTAGGACAATGTACTTCAGAAAATGAGATACAGGGACTCTCCTTCTCGTTGCTCGCTACATGAGCTCTACCTACTGACCGTTCTTCGAACAGCAGTGCTGGTAGCCGATGCAGCAGACTTTCCCAGCCCAGCTGGGAATTGCCTTGCTCCCTTTTCAGCTCCACCCTTGGCTTATAGCACATGAACGCTAAAGGGATGCCAATTTTCTGCATCTTTTCCTCCCCACAGTTATTGAGTCTGTACCCTCCACATTATGGAAAAGACAAAGTGATGCTAGGCAAGCACAAAGTTTAGGCCAGTTTTGGCTCTGTTTGTCTGATTTAAAATGCACGTCGTCATCTGCGCCATTCTGCGCAGATTACGTTATTTCTGTGCATAGCTTAAAAGCTCCACTGTTGAAGTAACTAAATCCATTTACTGTCATTTTCCGCTGCTTTATTCTATGAAGGTATTATTTACCAGATGTTATGGAGGTCACCCCTTCTCCAGTGCTACAGAAATATTTTTAGTTTGTACAATTCAAAGCATCAACATCAAATTAATACATTAAAGGGTCGTAGGAGTCAGTTACACTTTAGGTAAAATAATAGGGGAATAATTTCAAGAGAGACCTGAGAGGTTTGCCCACAGCAGCAAGTGTCTGAAAAGAATTTAGAAGAAGGAATGCCAAGCCAAAGAGTTGTTTGCTGGCTTTTAGGGCAGTAGTTTCATTCAGCAGTAGTGGCAATTGAAGGCATATCTATGTGGGAGTGACACACCTCTTAAACTATGAGTTTGCTTAAGAAGGCCTAACTTCTTGTTGCCTTTTCCTCTTCCTAGAGAATGTTTTTCTTGACAAGCCATCTTCAAAATTTGCCCAACAGGATGGAGAACAGACATCAATCATCCCTGTCCACCAGGTTATTGACAAGGTCAAGGGATACTGCAATCCTCACTCCGACAACTTCTATAAAAGTATCATCATGTCTGACACATTTAGTCACAGCACAAAGTTCTAACTGGGCTTCTGAATTTTTTGAACCAAAGGAAGACAAAAGTCTGCCTGGAACTGAGAATGCCAGATGTCGTAGAATGTGACCTGTTTAGTTATTTTTCCCAGTTTATAATGTTTTCCTGTTAAGAGCTTCCACTTGAGGACCAATTTCTCTACCTTTTTACTGTTGTGGAAAAAGACTATTTTCCACCATGGTATTGAGCTGTTTTTAAATGTGTGCCAGCCAACATGATGCCTGCACAGCTAATTGTAATCCTGTGTAAATACATTTTAAAACTGAAGAGCCACAAGCCTAACTCTAAATTATAAATCCAAACAGAAGCAAGTCTTGACTCCTGGAGAAAATAGCAGACATGTCACGCAACACAGGCAAGCTCTTATTGAACGGTTTACTGATGGACTTTTTCTTTTGAAGAATATGGATTTCCCCTATGACACTTGTTAGATTCTTGCTTCTTGACTGTCTAGTGCTGTCTGTTCTTCATTTGTAAGTGAATAAAACCCTAACTCCAGTGTTAAAGGGTTATTTTAAACCATTTTTGACTAAATAGACCTAATCATGCAAATCTCACTTACCAAAAGAGTATGGGCTGTAAATTCAGGCTATTTTGTATCCACGTACACAGAAACACACTTCTTACACAGATGTGCTGGCTGAGAAGGGCATGCAGGTTGCTAGTAACTCTTGCAAATTTTAAGCCCATTGGTGTGTATGGAAACAGACATTTGTACATATCATTTGCATCTGTGCAGAACATGTATGCAGGTAAATCCAAAGTTTACACAAAGTCATGTTTCAACATTTATTGATTGGTATGTATGAAATGTGACATCTCCCACCGCAGTTCTGTGTTTAATGTTCTTTTTCACTAAACAAAATAGAAGACATTCAACTATATATAGATATATAAATATCTATATCTATATATGTATATATAAATATACACCTAAAGCTCTCTCCACGCATTTTTTTAGAATAATGCACACAGTAAATAGGACAGAGGAAACCACAATGTGTACCACAGACAATCTAAGAGCAATGCACGGTGCTAAAACTTAAGTATTTAAATGCAAGATGAATACTTTGCAAGCCCATGGGTTCATTTGTCAGTCTCTGTACTTCAGATATACTGTATGTATAGAGACCTCCATCAGATGGCATTGCAACATTAGAATAACCTGGAATACATTTACCAGTAACAAATAAATAACATCTTTCTAGGCACATAACATTATCAGTATCCCCCTCTTCACCCCCCAGTTGGTTGACTTGATTGAGGTTTTTGGAGGCACAGAGTTTAAACAGTGTTCAGGCAACATTAGGGAATTTCACATTGCTATTCTGTGTGCATAATGACACTGAACTGTGTGTGTGTGTGCAGAGGAGAGACAAGAGCATAAAATGCTTACTTTTTTCAATCTCTATAAATATGTGATGCATTAGCACGTGGCCACAACTGCCAAAAGTGCATATCTCCTCATGAAGCACATGACAGGTTTTGTAAAAATTGTAACTGCACATGTCGCTGAAAGCATGGGCCAAAACATCAAAGGTATTTTCAACTAAAGTTTTCAGAGAAGAATGTCTCCTAATGGAAATCTTCATTTTTAAAAAGGCGCTTTTTTTTCCACCAAAATATTTTTAGCCAAATATTTAATTAATCCTATTCAGAAGGTGACCAGAAAGTTGTGCTGTGAGATTTTTCAGTTGCCAAGCAGGTGGATGTACAGTGATTAGGGATGTGGATTTGTACCTTTCTCTGCTCTTTGCACGTGCTTTTGCGTGCAGAGATCGTTTAATGCTGTGACCGCACAAATGGTGTATTTTCCCTGGCTGCAAACACCTGGCGGGAGGAGAATGTCCTGATGGTATTCCGTCCAGAAACACTGCTGTCACTACACGGACCTTAACGAAACCTCAGTCTCGTAACTGCAAATACTTGCATGGTGGTAGGAATGAAAGTCAATCCAATTCACTTAAAATGTAATTATTAACAGGGATGAGTGTTATCAGATATTCTTTAATAAGGGAAATAATTTAGGGAGAGATTATGTACAAGCATTTACTGAACTTATATTTTATCATCCCACTTGCTTAACTACTGTAGATAATAGTGTTCACATAGCAGCTTACTGTGAGATTTCTACCTGATTAAGGTGTTTAGAAGTGAAGGAAAACCAAACATTCCTGAAAAAATGAGGAATCCACAAAACATAATAGATTAGTAAAATATAAATAAAAAGCAAACACAGTATCCTGACTGAGGCTGAGCTGTAACCTATCAGTTTAATGTACAGCTACCTATATTTTTGCTGATTTAAGGCTTTTTTCTCTTTTTTTTTACTACCATGTAGTAATCTTAAACTGTCTGTGTCAGTTAGATGCTCTTGAATGCTCTCAGTTCTACAAGGTAAAGCTTCTACTTTGTAGTTGACATGCTGTAACCTCCCTTGTATATATCTATTTATTTGTGAGGTTAAATATGTCAAATATATTTAGCTCCATAATGACTGTTCTTGTTACTTTAAAACTAAGCTTCTGCTTCATCATAGAAGAAGAAGGAAAGAATAATTTCTTATATATGTTTTTTCCAAACACCTCGTGAAACAACTTACTGTAGTTCTATCTTTTACAAGTATGAGGAAACATGTCAGCGTAATTTGTAATACTAGTCAGTGGAATATAGCGTATAACAGGTTTGAAGATGGACTAAAGTGGAAAGAAACCTTTTCAAGTAAACATTCTTGATGTTAGTGTTCCAAATAATTAAAGTCTTTTAATAGTGAATGGTTGAATTTTTTTTTTCCTTCATTAGTGTTTAATGGCAAAAATTACTCAGGGGAATTCTGGAAAATACTCTTGTGTTTATTAAGTATGTGAGACAGGTGGATGCCTAGACAAAATGTTGGAAATAAATGTGCAAGATTAACGCCATCTCATCAGAGGAATACATTTTGCAGAATATGCTTTTCCCTTTAGTGTTTTACTCAATGCCACATCCAGTGAATGATCTGAAAGTTATGTAAGTTCATTTATTTATGGTAGCAGACATGTCATAGAAATGAAAGGAAAATCAAGGCAACAGACAACATGCTGGGATGATCTGTTAGAAGTAATACAAATGAATAATCTAACACTCAGGAGTTATTTCTATTCATATGTTTCTTTCCAGATGAGTGCAGTCCCTCATTATCAATAACTTGATTTAACTTGTAATCATATTTTGGCTGATCACTATTGAAATATTTTAGTCAGCCAATAATTTGATTAATGCACACTAATACATAAACATTAAATGTAACACACTAATAGCCTACCTTTAAATGTTTACCTTTAAAGAACACAGAAGCCTGCTGAAATGTGTCAGATCTGCTCCCCTGTATTTAAGTCATCACAGAAAATGCACAGGATATGAAGATTTAGCAGTAATATTTTTAGAAAGCAATCGAAAACAGCCTCATGTGATAAGTGGCATTTATTAATGAGGATGCTGGGTGTGCCTGTGGACAGTCTGTCCATGTGTGCCTGGGGACAGTGAACACTACCCTTGAACTTTATACCTTGCACGGTGTGGGAGGACCCTTTGAGGGAAGGAGTCCAGGGTTTTTTTTCCAAGTAGGATCTTGGCAGATGCCATACTTGTAAGGAGTGATTTTCAGCATTTGGGGGTGGATTTATTTTTCTCCTCATTTCATCACTTTTTAAATATCAAGAACAATTTTATTTTAATCCTCTACTGTTAACAGCTTCCTACTGTAACCCATTGAATTACATAAAATGCCACTTCATTTTAGTACTTTTGAAAGGCTGATCTATAATCAGATACATCTATGTAACCGCAGGGACAGCTACCAAGTTACAGGGCAGCAGTGTGTCATTCATAGAGCCATTATAAAAAAATTGTTATGCATTTACTATATATGAAGATGTAAACTCATATATGGGTCAGCAAATTAGGTAAAGGGCTTAGAAGTTAAGGTCAGGAAAACCAATCATGCAAACCAGTCTGTGGAGCAGCTGCTTCAAGCGCAGTGCTTCAGCTGCTGCTATGCTGAGGAGGGTTTCCCCTTCACCCTCCACTTAGCTTGTCTTTGGCTACTCAGTCTGTTTAATTTTCAGAGTTCCTGGCCCCACTGTGGAACTCCCATCCTCAGGTCAAGCTTTGCTGCAGTGCTAGGGAAAGGGAAAGGGAGAAAGAAAGAAAAGGAAACTGAAAGGGAAAGAAAGGGAAGGGTAGTTGCCAAGGCCTGCTCTGCATCTTCTAACACTTTCCACATGATTTCTTGCCTTTTCCCCAGGATATGTCCCCCCGACCAGTGATGGAGGCAGGCCACTGGAGTAGGTGGAACACACCACCAAGGCTATTTGTGCACATGTCAATTAAAACTAATATTTTTGACCCTCTGGCTTTAAGCTGATCTGCCATGGTTCTTCAAGGCACCAACTCCAGTATTTCCACACTTAGAGGCTAACCTATCAATAATACCCTTGTAGTTCAGGAAGAACATAATGCCCTTCAGGATGAGAAATCAGTCTGATAAGGTTGAAGCACCACACCAGAAATAGCTAAGTAAATCTCATGGAAAACTTCTCTGGAAAGATAGCCCTTCCTCAGACACATCTGCTCACTAAAAGCCAATGCTGCTCTTGGTCTTAGATTAAAGCCCAGATTATAGTACTCATGAGAAATGCATACTGTGTTGATGTCCGTACAGATTGTATAACCACAGTTGTCTGACAGCAGTTTGAATGACATGGTTTTTCTTGAGGTGTGTTGAATGACCTACCCTACAAAATAAATGCCAGCTTGAATCTTTAGCGTGTACCAGATAGCCTAAACTGGGCACTTTGTATCCAGACTTTTCCAGTAAGAATTCTCAAAAAACATAGCTTTACATAGAAAAGAGTTCTCAAAAATCCCCAAATATCACAAATTCCATATGTGGTATGTAGAAGAAAGAGCAAATGCTGGTAACTCTGGTCTGATGTTTCCTTCCACTGCCAGGTTTTTCCCATCCTGGAAGCCCACCAAAGCAAGGGAAGAAGGGGGCTGTGGTAGGGGAGTACATCCTGCTCTGCCCGATGGGCAGAGGACTCCTGCTGTCCCTGTCATGCTGCATTTCACAGTTCCAAGCACAGCAAACGCAATAATATTACACATTTACACAATTCCCCTCTGGTTTTCTTTTCCGCTCGCCTGGCACAACTGCTCGTGCTCTTCCAGCAGAGGGCAGTGGCATATTGCTAGTTGTAAGACTGTTAAAATCAAGTGAAAAAAGCGACAAGATTAGTCCACGTGTAAGCACCAGCACAGAGATAAGTAGGAGAGTTCATATCAGGTTTGTCTATTATTTAGCAATCTGTTACATCACCAGAGAAAGCAAACACTCTGCACTGGGGGAAGTGAGGGAGAGAGCTGTCTGCCTGCATTTGGGCATATTTAGTGAAGAGAGGAATACAGAGTCTCTCTGGATTTTCTCTTGCTGGTTCCTACATTTTCTCCTTTCTTGCTCTGAGGGGATGCACTGGAATTAGCAACTGCTACGCTGCTGTCAGCTGAGCAAACAAAGCCAGCTCACCATTTCAGGTTTGCACACTAACTTATTCCAGTACCGGACAAACGATCTGGTTTGATCTGCTGGTCTGCCGTCCTGTGACTCAGAAATTCACTGTATGCATAATTATCCGGGAAGGAAACAAAACCCAGCAGCCCTCTGTTGACAGTGGCCCACAGACCCATGCCTACCTACCATTTTTTCCCTCAACAGCAAAGGGACAGAGCTGCACCCTCTGCTCCACATACTCTTTCCCCACGGCACATATTACCAGGTCAGCTCAAGCAAGGTGCAGAACCACTCAGCTACACGCTTAGCTGTACAGCTGCCCCCAGGGCCACTTGGTCATGGGGCAGGACTGACCGGAAAAATGCTCCATTGGAAAATGGCACCGTGTTGAAATTAAAATGTCTCGTCTGCAATTCTGGCAAGATCTTCAGGGAAAAAATTCTGAAACAGTTTGAATCCCCCCGATCTGTGCTTGTCCCAGGAGTCTTACTGGCATGTCCCTCTCTCCCCACACCTGCTCCAGCACCAAGCTGGCACCAGTTTAAGGGGAGAGGGGTTGGGTGGGGAAGCCAAGGAAGGACATGACTTGCATTACCCTCTCCTACATTTTTTGGAGAAAGCCTGTAGGCATGGCTGCCCTGGCCATGGGAAGAAGGAGCGGTGGAAAGGGAGGACTAGGAACCGTCAGGACTTGGTGTACAGAGCAGGGCACAAGACTAGTATGACAGACGTCATGACACATTCACTTCTCCAAAACACTTGTGGTGTTGGTGTTGCACAAGTTCAGAGTCACAGCTGCGTTACTGGCACATCGCCTCTAGGTGAACTTACACAAGCATGGCTCTGTACAAGGCAGGAGCCAGCATGAGTTTCCCACTGTTTCTCTGTGCTCCCTACAACCAACACTCACTTCCCAGGAGAGTAGACACACCAACATGTGTCTCAGTCTGGCTGCAAATGTTTCGTTGCTTAGATGTGGTCATTTTCTAGAATAACCCAAGGTATGGGGTGAGCTGGTCATTATGCAGATGCTGACAACAATACCCAGATCACAGAGCCACAATCAACAGGTTAGGACAGTGAGGGTGCTCAAGAAAGGAGGGCAAGCATGGGAAAACAGCACTTTGCCCCAGCCTTGCATGGGCACTGGAGGACAGGGCCTGAAATATTGTGGTTTACCATGCAGAGTGCAAGTCAAAGAGCTCTCAGAGGAGTTTTGTGTGTGTTTGCAACAAGTCGGTGTGGGATGGGCCTGGGCTCAGCTCTGCAGGGAGGGCAGCTTGGAGGGATGCATCTCCAGCAGCCTCGCTGGACCATGACTGATGGATGGCTTCTTCACCGTTTCTTTTGTGTAGCCTAGAGACAGTGGTAACTGTGGGGCAAGATTTGAAGCAGTCAGGCTAATGCCTCTTGCAGGTTAGCAGGATGTATTTAGACAGATTGGGTTCTAAAATGGTCATCCAGACCAGCCCCCACCCCCCAGTCTGGTTAGGTGGCAGCTTTTACCAGAGATGAAGAACTTACATTTATTTTAGCTACATTAGATGGAAGAGAAGCTGGGGTCAAGCCTGGCAGTTTCTAGTAGGTGACTCTAAGGATTACACTGTGGAGGTATGTCACTGGGTCATCAAAGAAAAGGTGAGCCTATTCAAGCCCCACACCACAGACCTCCAGATCTTTGTACCAGCTTCAGACAGAGGCACAGTGAAGCGAGTCTGTCATGGTACTTCTGGGGTGGCTGGGCAGAACTGAGAGAAAAGCAGAATGCACATTTCATTGCAGAAAAGATCAACCCAAAAAAGATCAGCATAGGCAGAAGCAGCCTGTTCCTGAGAGTGTGACTGTCAGATACTGTTGCTGGGTAACACATCCTTCTCTTTTATTCTCATTGATTTTTAATGCTTCCCAAAGATAGGTCATTTTCACTTTGTCTGTTGTTTTCACCCAAACTGGTGTGTGCTCTTGTTCAGCAAATAAGCAATCCTCTGACCAAATTCCATCCTACCAGATGCTGTGTATGATGTTTCCTACATTCAAGCGAAGAGATCCTCACACTGCAATCAGACTGGACATCACTTAGAGACTAGTGTAAGGATAGTCTATAAATTGCCTGCTAAACAAGGCAAAGGTGAAGAATATGTCCTAGTGAAGCAGCGGAAGACTTTCAGCACAGAGAAGACCCTCTATCTCTGGAGGTGTCTAAGAACAGGCTGAACCTGGGCTTCCTAAAGCCTTCATGTGGGTGCCACCAGCAACACCACCAGCAGTATCAGATGACATACAAAGACAACCTCCTGCCCTGTGATCCTCTTTAATTTCATGTAACTATTTTTACTAACACAGCATGCTGCATGAGGAGGAAGGTGCTCCCAGAATAAATTCATATCAGTACCCTATCTCCACGGCTTATCTTCTTCTGCCCCCCTAATTTGTCAGCTGTAAATCCTTTGCCCATAACAGCTGCCTGATCTACCATATAGCTTCACACGCCCGAAAACAGACCCCATACCCATCACACTTTCATGCTACCATTAATCACTCCAGCCACCACTCTCCCACTGAGGCCACAACCCCCATCCCTTCACTTACCAAAGCCTCTGCTGTAGATGTAAAGCAGCAAAGGCTGCAAGAGCAATGGCTTCCAGCTCTTGAGCAGCCTGGCATTGGCACAGTGCTGCAGCACAGCCAGTCAGCAGTAACCTGCTGTATGTAGGCAAAGCATGTGCTGGAGGAACAGTCGCAGGTGCCATTGTCACCACCACCTTTCAGCCCTGGTCCCTTTTAGAGGTGGGTTGCAAACCTCTGGGTTAGGCATGTGTATCTCAGGGTTTATTTTGACAGAGGTAAGTTTGCCTTAAAGTAGGGAGGAAAACTAGATGCCCTCCTGAGATCCTTTCTGGTTCCATTTTCCTTTTCTGTTATTATTTTACTCAGATTAACATCCCTGTAGAAGCATTGTCATCTCCAGTAGGCTTGTGTGGGCTATTTACACTAGAAACCAGGGCTTCTGACCGGCGCCATTATGGACCAGGTCAGATCTGTGCCAGAGCTTCATGTATTTGTTTCACTCCTTAAACTTTGTGATAAATTCATGTCGTTGCCTGTATGAGCTGCTACTATGAGCATGGTGGCCTGCACCTCCTCTGCCAGCTAAAATTGACAGGCCCTTAATCTCCCAGTTAAAAGAAAACCATCTATTACTGAAGATGCTGCAAAAAATATTTCAGAGTTGTCTTTCAGTAAGGCTGAAAAAAGAATGTGAGAAAGAAGGTTCAGGGATAATGTTATCATGAAGAAGTTCGTCTCACAGCGTTGACATTTGCCAGGGACAGCAAGCATTATCTTCTCAAACGCTCAGGTGTGCAGATGCAGAGGCTGCTGCAGTGCTCCCCATTTAAACAGCCATTTCAGCAGGTACTCAGCAGGCAGTGGGATGGGAAGTATGTAAGTAACAATGCATATTAGTACCACATGTGGAGGGAGGAATATCCCAATGCACATACACACATCCCAGCCAGGTCTGAAAAACAGGCCATGTGTTTCTTCTCCTTTTTTCCTAAACTGCCGCATACACAATCCAGTGCAAAAGCAAAACACTAGCTGCAATTGTCCCAAAGTCCAGGATACAGAAACTGAACAGATAGTTTTCCAGGATATTTGCAAGTAAATGGATCAACACAGTTTCACATTTAGGCATTTAATTAAATGTCTCCATTTTTGTTATTTTTCATACCACAGGAAAAAAAAATTCTCCCTTTGGCAGGGAGTCCTTCCTCTTTAGATCTCAATCTCTGCCTAACAGGGTTTCTATGTGCACAAACCTTGAATTGTCTTGGTGCATACAAATCATGAGGTTTTGGCTGCCTGATGATAGGAGCTGCGGTGGCTTATTCCCGTAAACCAGACATTTCAATGTGTGTAGAGCAGCCCTATGATTGTGATTGGCATGTGGCTACTTTCAACCAGCTTGTTTCTCCCATGGCTGGCACCATGCCAAGAGAAGCATTTTAATATTTAGGTGGTTGTGGAAAAGCAGCAGATGCAATAGCTGAGGAACAAAAAAAATAATATTGCTTTATGAAGTGTTTTGGCTCTTTTACCCATTCTAAATAATTACTGATGACTAAGTGCCTGAGTTCAGAAAACAGAGGTTGTTTGTCTAGCACAACTTCATTTGTCCAGTTTGGGATGGATAGGGTCCACTGAACCAACACCCACATGTAAGATAGGCAGCTCTCACAGAAACAGTTTTTATATCAGCTAAAATAGGACCATTTTTTTTTTAACTCTTTTGCCATATACGCATGATTTATTTATTAAGCCACACTACTGAAGGAGGATGAGGAGCATCAGCTTCACTTAGGCTGAACAGAACCCTCTTTTAGTCTCTCACCAGATGGAGGGCTCATCCAGAGCCTAGCATTGTGCATAGCCTCCTGATAGATTTTTTTGTTTTCTAGCATGGATGTCCTTTCAGTGGAGCAGTAGTGCAGTGGTTCTCCAGGCCTTGCTCACATGTAACAAAAATGCACAAACTACCCCTATGGGTTATTCACTTTTCCACTTTATCAGGATCCATTTAGCTGCACAGCAATAGCTTTTAAATTCAGATAGTTATGTGACATGTATTCTCACTGTAGAGGTAGCAGAAATTTAACGCCACAGGGCTGACGCTTTACCATGTGTAATCTTCTTGTCTGGCCTCACATCCACAAAGTTTGACATCTTTTCTCAAGCACTTAGCTTTCCCTTGCCATAAATCTTGGGGCTCAGACACACAATCAAGTTATTGCCATTTTAAAAGTTTGCCCAATCCTCCTGAGTCATTGGGGCTGCCAAGGTGAATGTCCTTCATCCACCTCTTTTTCTCTCTGATGTGTTTCACCTTACACTTGCCACAAGTTAAGAATTGAGCTAGCTGTTGCCAGTCCTTACTCAGCTGATGCACATTGAATTGCTGTAACAGAGCCACGTGCCCAAGACCTGAATGCACTGATTTATCGAGTGTGACGTGCTACTGATGTCTTCTTGTTGTGCCTATGAAGCAGGGTGTAACTAGCTATATAAAAAAAGATAAATTCTTTCTTGTCTTTGCAATGATTTTGGTCATAAGAATAAATAATTTCAGAGTGGAAGAATGAGGCAATTCTATTTGTAGCCTTTATAGCTGAATGATTTCTATATGTAAGTGGAATTAACATTTTTTAAGAGGCAGGAACATCAACTTACAAGACCATTGGATAATACGTATGTAGTATTTAAAAATACCTGTACTTTTTTTAGTAGCATGTATTGTAACATGTGGGGGGAAAATAATGAAAATAAATTCTCTCTCATACTGGTTTTACCATACTTTTGTCTGGGGAAGGAATGCTGTTTACAAGTTTATGGCAGTGGAGTTTTAGACTAAAACAGATTTCAAAGTCCAGAGTAAGGAAAAGGGAATTGCAGCTGGTCAGTCACTGTATGAGGGTGAATGAACAATAAACCATTTGCAAGTACATTTACCAAAAAATAAATTGACTGTCTCCGCTTGCCTTGATAAATCTATCAATTGCAAGAAACTGTCAGATAGCTTAAACCAAAAGCAAATTTATTGTTAAGACTCAGGAATGAGTCAAAGCTAAAAATCAAGGCAAAGGGCAGCCTTAAATTATGTCATTTTTCTCCTGCAGCCATGACGCTCTGGTGTAAAAGCCATCCCAAGTCTGGCCCATGAGACTGCCCCCAGGATGGGTGATGGGTGACTTCTGTGACACCGTGCACCAGGTGAATGGGCCTCTAGGTCGCTCTGCTGGAAGAGCACCAGACTTACAATGAGGGGGTCCAGGCTTAAGCGTGGTCCTGTTGGGAGAATTTGTATTTACTGCTCAGTGGCCTGACCCCTGAGGAAGGGACCTGCCAGGGCACCCACCTGAGTTGCCCTTCTCCTGGAAAGCAGGGAGTGAGGGAGGAGAAGGGGGTCGAACATTCAGCCGGTAGCCTGACATGTGGACACCATGTGCATCCTTACTGGGGATCAGGGAGAGCTCCTGTACTCTGCACTGAGACCAAACGGAGCCCAACATGAAACAAGCATCAAAGCATTACAAGGGCAATGGAGCACTAATAAATCTCAAGTCCTCTGAGCCCGGTTCGCTCTGCTCAGTGGGAGTCTTTCTAGAGCACCACAGGATGAGAAGCATTTCCCCCACCAGGAAACGGCATCACAGAACGAGACACCATCTCGCCTTTCCTTCTCATTCCTGGCCCTTTTCATCTTATGGTCGCTATGCTGCTGAAACAAGACCTTCCTCCTGACAGCAGCGTTAGGCAAAGCTCAGTTTCTGCAAGTTCATTAATCCGACTGTCATCTTGTCCTCAAACTCCCTGTGGATCTCCTGGTGAGCACTCCAGCACTTGGAGCACACTGATGTTCGGAGGTAGCCACATGGGCAGAAAGGAGATAGTGCTTCCAAAGTGCTCGCCTCATGCTCTTTATCTCAGCCCCAGGCTTCCTCCATGACTCTCAGCAGTGCTGAGTTTTTTGCTATCTGTTTTCCTTCAGTGGCAGTTTGGAGATAACCCTGGCTAATGGGGCACTATTCTTAGCCAGCAGCCTGGCGGCAGGTGCAGCCGTGGGCACAAAGCCCTGCGTGGGAAGGTGGCAGAGCCACAGCGATACCATCCCACTGCACAGCCCCGGGGCTTCAGGCAAGTCAAGAGTGCTCAGGGATGGGTGGATGATTAAAAATAAGCTAAAACAGGTCCAGGGTACTCAAAAACTAGAGAAAATCCCACCTAGAAATGTAGAGGAATAATCAGCGATACGCGGCGACAGAGCAAGTTGTAACAGGGACATGGAAACCTTTGCCACCAGAAGCTATGCTGCTGGTGGTAACTGCAGCTGTGTCTGTGCTCATTGTGCTCCTGTAGCCACAGCAGTGTCAGAAATGCAAAAGTGGAAGTCTTGCCTTTCTTTGAGCTGTTTCCTCTCTGTGAAAATGGCTGCTACACGTGCTTGGCTCAATAAACCCATTCCAACTTCTGTATGGAGCAGTTCACAAGAAAGCACAGCAGAGGAGAAGCACGGAAAGGCAAATGTTGCTGAGATTCACCAGTGATGCTAAAGAGCTACAGATTCATGAGCAAAGGTGTTCCTGTGAAATCTGTCACATGCCAAATGTTAAACTTCTGTCAAATGTTAAACTTCTGTCTGGCATAACTGGCTTGAAATTCAGGTAAAGACACAGATAAATTGATGCATAAGCTATAAGGCAGCAGAGACATTCAAGAGAAGTAAGAGAAAATGTTGGGAAAATTTCAAATATTTTTACTGGGATAAGCTTACAAATTATATATTTTTAATTATTCATCATATTTTTAAATTTTTTAAATTAAAAAAAATTAACACTGACACTGACAGATGTTTTCCTTTTGTTTGTTTATTTTTTTCAAAAAGAAAACCACTATGGGAAATGGTGGTCAAAATGAAGCCTTATTTTTTTATCAGAAACCACTTTTCATTCCAGAATGGTTTCAAGTCTGCACTTCAGTGTGTTGAGAGGAGCCCCTCTATGCCAGAACAGAGATACCCGACTACACGCAGTGCTGAAGACAACATATTTTACCCATTCTGCAAGAACTTCTAAGATTTTTCCTGCTTAATACAGGGAAAAGCCACTGAAACGAAAGTTCCCAGCAGAGGATCTAATAACCAAAGGCACTAGTATGTTTTTTTCTGAATTCATCCAGTGCAGAGGTCCAACAACTGAGGACATTGCAGGCTACAGTGTATGGCTGAATTAAAAATAGTTTTACTGTCCTTTGAGTGGGCAAATAAGGCTGCAGTAGTCAGTCTAAGAGCTGCCTCTACCTCCTACAGCCCCCTCAGGCAGTCTCCTGAATGATCTTATCTGGTTTACAGGGTTTCATATGGCTCTTTCCATGCATGAACTTCATCTCACCTGGTGTCTACAGAATGACTGAGCTACATGTTGCACGTACAAAACTTAACTCCCAACATGCCTGCAAAACCTCTGCCTGCATCCAACTTCCCTGTAGTCCTGGGGTACTGGGGCAGGGGCTCACCCTCTCCCAGGTTTACACTCTTTGAAAAGTATGTGAAAATAATCGCCTCTTCTCTTTCCAGAGCCCAGGAAAAACATCCCTAGCAAGCAGGCATTCGCTTTAGGCTGGCTCAGCAGCAAAACCAGTAACTTGGTGAACATTGGCAGATCATCACTGAAGGCAAGCCATAAAAGTAAGAAAAGGTTTGGTAGACTGTACATGCTGCTTCTTGTTCTGTATCTGTCCGGTGGACAGAGAATTCAATCTCTAGTATGACCAAACTAGCACACTCTGGTGTGCTGGTTTAACACACTATTTTAAATTCATCGGGGAAAAAAATCCTCCTGAAAAGAATAAAAAGTTTGTAAATACTTTCAATGTGGTCATGGTTTTAAACTTTTTTCTTTTTAGTCATTCAGTCAAAGGAGCTTTCAACTAGTTTGGTGTGAGATTCTGAGAAAAGGTATTTGCAAATTCTAGAGTCAAAAATTTCTAGGAATCTTTGTACAGGATGCAATTAATACATTTCTCCAGACAATCAGGAAGTAGTTTAGTTACTACATTCACTACATCTACTACCGTGAAACTTGCCTAATTTTCATACTAAAGGTTTCTTGCATTAAGTAATGTTTACTGTCTTTTGGAACTGTTTGAAAAATACACAAACACACATCGGAAACTGCCATTATACCAAACTCCTATCAAATTCCGAAAATAGGCTGAAAAAAAAAAGGAATAATTTTCTTTAAATACCACCAGATTAAATAATAATACCATTAGGTTCTCTTATAATTACATTCTGCTTCTTTGAACAATTAGATACACTTATGTTTTCAAGCACTTCTCTGCAAACATAAGGATTAGAAATGAATACTTTACTTTTTAAATGCAATTAAGACTAGCAAACAAGCAACCCTAGATTCAGTTGGCATAAATCAGCATAGTCACACGGTGGAATTGCAATCTATTCTGTATTCTTTCAATTAATAATCACAGGTTCTTGCCATATGTCTTTGGCTCTCCATTTATCTCACATGCTGCTTCTTTCTCAGCCCTGTAATAAATTCTAAAGGATTAAGGTATAAATGCTTACAGAGCAACATGTTTACCCTGTGACAATCTGAATCCTTTGCTTTTAACCATAACTGATGCAGCTAGAAAATTTGTCATTACAATAGGTCTTAGTGTCCATAAGTACTTTTAGTAAACTTTCTCAAATCTTAAAGAGTTAACTCAGGGTCTCACTCTGTTATTGCAACACACCACAAACAATTACAGAGTAACACAGTGTGGTATGACATCAGGTTAGGTCAGAATTAGCCCCACAGGCCCCAGTGACCTGATATGCACCTGCAAGGTGTCGTAGGAGTGCCAACATCTCCATTTCTACCCCTCTGCTAGGCCTGTCTTGGTTTTGATTGTCTTACTCTTCTTCCTTCTTTGCTTCTTTGGGTCTCTAGGGAGGGCAGGTTGGGGGGAAACATTTCTGGACACCAGCCTGGAAAGCTGCAGTCCCTTTGGTGTTTACCTATATGGACCTGCTGGTCCCTGGCACATACTGTGGGCTCTGTGTGCTATTTTCTTACTGGGAACCAGAGCAATTCCTTCTTCTCTCTGAAAAAATGACCCCAAAATGGTGGGTAGCCAAAGACCTCAGACTGGAAGAACTGAAGGTAAACCAAGAGTCACAGAGTTCTGTGGCTCTGGCACTCCATTTTTGCCCTTTTTAAGGAGCTTGTTCTGGTTTTCCTTTCTATATTACCATTGTTGTGACAGGAGCAAGCCTAAGTGGTGTAAGGGGACTCCTCATAAAGTTCATTTTCTCAGCTTATTTATTCTGTATCTTGAATTTGCTTATAGCATTTTATAGCCACAAATAATGCAACTGTTCAACTGTGTCTTGGTGCATAGCTGTCAAAGTGGCAGAGAAGTGTTAAGTCAAAGGCCCATTTTATATTAGTCGTAATCCCTTTTAAACTGAGTGTTTCAATTTGTAATTTCCTACCCTATACTACTGGCATTTATTTTTGTTTAACTTCTATGTTGAAAATATCTTATTTCAGATATTTCAGCATAGTAATGATACTACATAAGTTTAAAAATTCCAATTATAATATAATTTTAAAGAGTCCAATACTGTTTTATGGGCTGTCTGACTACACCTTTTTTTTTTCTTCTTCTTCTTCTTTTATTCTTTTATAAAAAGCAAATTCCAGTTGTGTGTTCACAAGCTGTAATAGAAAGGAAATAGGTATCAAATCTTTGTTCTGGGCTCAATAAACTACAAGTGTAATCTAGAGTTTATGAAGGGGAATTCTTTCCACAGATTTTTTTTTTCTATTTTGCCAGACAGAAACAATTTTCTGATTTATTCTTTCTCCCTTTCCAGAGGTTCTGTTTCAGCAATAGACTAGGTTCCACACCCTGCCACACAAGGATCACAAAGCGCTTGCAAGCCTTGAGCTTATGATTTACACAAGATAATGCTTTTCAAACATGTGCAGCGCATTCCAGTATAGAACTGATGAGAGCGTCTAGGGGAAGAGCAAGCAGAAATAAAAATCAAGAAACAGGAGAAAAGATGGCCCTCGCTTCATGGCATTGCCTGGCCAAGAGGGCACAGCACAGTAAACAGTATCTGTTCCACTACGGATCTTCAGGTGCAGAGGGTTGTCTAGTGAAAACAGAATATTCTCTGTCTCTGAGGGTGGGTATCCATCCTACACTGTACATGGACTACAGCAGAGGGAAAGGGACAGCTAGTGCATTTCTAGAGGACAGCCCTGAGTCAGCCCCTGCTCCTTCCACTGTCAGTGCTGATGCATAAAAGCCACTGCCAGACGGTTTTTGTTGTATGACAACTTGACAGCATTAGACTGAAAGGCCCTGAAAAAGACACTGATGACACCACTTTTCACTTTTGTCCTCCAGAGAACCTTGATCCTTCTGCAAATGGCACAGAAGGGAACCTCTGAAAGCGCAGGGGGAATATAACAAATGCAAGTGTAATACAGCATCTGTACGGGAGCACTTAGGAGAAGAATGAGAAGAAAAAAAAAAAAAAAGAAAAAAGGTTAAAACTGTCTATAACATTTACATAAACAGAATATAATGATCCATGCTAGCTTTAGCCAGGCTAGCATTAAAATTCATTTCTTGTCCAAAACATAATACTTTATCTGTGTCTTACAGGATCAGAAATGAACTGTCGAGAGATTTAAAACATTATTTTTTATGTCTTTCCTAAAAGAGAAGTATTCAAGTATTTACATACGCTTATATTCCTGAATTCTATCACCTTTGCAATGTCATCTGAGTTTCCTCTGCTTTTTTGATTGCATGGTGAGAATGACACAATTTATATGTATTGTCCTGTAAGTCTGTTTTCTGTCAATATTACAGTAATAATGGTTCAAAAATTTTAAGATAAAATTTATCATCACAGAGAGGATAAGAAAGCAGAAGACATTTCAAGTGAGCTCATGAAGTCTGCATCTCTTCCCAAATTTTAAATCAAAATTTCTAAACACAACAAAATGCCACATGAGTTCAGACTGGAAATTCATCCAGCTTAGTATTTTGTCTGGCCAATAGAGGCTATCTGCAGGTACTTTGGGAAAAAGTATAAAAGCAAGTCATGTCTGAAGTGATTGCTGGTAGCTGATTTTGAGCCTATTGACTGGATTTGTCTTTTTTCCCCTCGTGCAGTACTTTACATTACATTTCCTCTATCATTTTATTGCCCTGTTACTCAATACTGTGATATCACACTCCAGCTTCTTACTGTCATCTTTCCAGCTGAGCATCTTAAATCACCTTCAGACTTCATCACCTCTCTATTTTCCTCACAAATCATGTATAGGTATACTTAACAGTACATCCTGCAGTATTGCATCTCTCATGGGGCTACATTAGCAACCTCATTCCACTGCTAGAATTTTTTGTTCCTTATCTTTTAGCATTTATTTACCCCAAAGAGGCTTCCTTCTTAGTTCTGGGGTTTCTAAGTGGTTTTAGGGGTTTGTTAAGACCTCTGGCAAAAAGTCTTGCTGAAAGCTTGTAGGAAGTCCATATATACTACATGGATCTACATATTTTACTTACAAAAGTCTCTAACAGCTCTGTGAGGCATAACTGCCTTTGATACCATCCATATTGCCTGTTCCTTCCTGTAATGTATTTTCCAGTATCTGTTTATCCTACTCTTTATTAGCTTTTTAACTGATTTCCCAGAATGAAAAATTAGACCCACTGGTATACATTTTCCAAGACCATTCTTTCAGTGACTGAAGTTACCTTTGTCAGCTTTAATTTCTTTGGTATTATTGGAGGTTTAAACTATGTGTTATTACCATGGATAATAGTTTAGCAATTCTAAGTTTGAGATTCTTCAGAACACGTGGTAATCAGCATCATCTAATCCTGGCGATCTGTACAGTTTGTCCTACTCCACCTGAAAGCCTGAAATGTAAACATTTGCAAGAAATTCTGTTATGGTTTACATGGTAGCTTGACCTGAAAAATATGTGGGTTTTTTTTCTGTTTTAACAAAGTCTTTCTCATGGTTTATGTGCAAGGCAGTACATGCTCTTGCCAGCAAAAGGAAAATGCATCATGTCTTTTTCTGGGCTCTTCCCTTCCTTCAGGCTGTGCCTCGATACACAGATGGCATCACCCAGCCAGCAGCTGGCCATAAGTGGTGCACAGGGGCAGTTCACCTCTGGGTGCCCCTCGCTGTGTCTGGACAGCCTTCTTTCAGTGGCTAGCACCTCACAGAATCAGGAGAGGAATAGTTTAATGGCCTTCTCCATTCATCTAATCACTTTTTATTTGGGGCTACAAAGTATACAGGACAATGCCGGTCATTTAGCATTGCACACCTAAAAATCTATATACAATCTATACATGCTGTCACTCCAGCCAGAGAGTTAATCATAACTTCAATAGAGTCTGTGTCTGTCAAGGTCTGCAACTGGTGTTGCCCTGTGGGTATCCCACAGCTAACGGCGTACTGAAGCAATCTTGTTCCATAACAGCTAATCAGAAAAAACATAATTTAGGTGTGATCTGTGGGGTACTTGAGGGAGCAAGACATCAAGAATAATGACATTTGAGGAGCAGGTGAAAAAAGACCTTTTTTTTAATGAGAAATATTAAGGGAGCACTCTGCTGGAGCAGAGCCATGAATTATGCTGCAAGAAATTTTAACTTCTTAGCAGTTAAGCCTGGATTCCCACTTTCCATGATGAAGACTCCTAAAAAGTAAGAGAAAGTAATAACCTCATAGATATGAATTTAAGTGAGGCTAGATGAGTCACTAGCAAATATCACAAGGGAGCCCTCCTGGAGTGATAACTCTGAATTAGATGGATTAAGATCTTTCCACCTCCAACTTCCATTTCTTAACTAAGATTTTCCATAGTTTACTAGGAGTGTTAATACACAACTTTCCCCTACATACACACTCTTCTTTAGAAAATCTAATAATGGCTATGTCAGGACAATACATGCAGCTTTTCCTGAGTCTTTGTCCTCATTCAGGTTCATCTGCTCCCTCTCCACAAAAAGTGTGTTGAGCAGTCTGTAGCTTGACTATAGACGCTAGCTATGCATAGTTTTGAACAACATAGGAGAGCTCATTCTGGACTTTTCTCAGCTCTTTCCAGTATTTTCCCCAACTTCCTTATCATTCCCAGCCCAAGATTATCTGGCTTTATTTTTAATTGTCCTGCAAACCCCCTTACTCAGGGAGAAGAAATAATTCACAGCTGGTATGTTCCTTAGTGTCTTTGCCAATCAAAACATACAGCTTGCCGTTTACTGGCAACATGGTTATCATGATTCAAGCCACTTGGCTCTTCTGTTAGGTCCCTCTGGCGTGTAAAGGAAAATTCACACCAGTAAAGAAGAAAACCATCGAGTCATTAAATATTTATTTGAGTATTTAAATCTTTGGCTGCAGAGAAGTGTCTAGGGAGAGTTCCATATTTAACAAGTGGCTTACTGAAACCACGCCTGCAGACAGAGCTCTCGCAATTTGCTGACACATGTGCTGAACACCCCTCTGCAAACGACAGGTGGAACTCTGTATTATGAGAGACACTAAAATATAAACAATTCCTTTCTAATTTGGAATTGCAAGGTGATGCTGGTGGAACGGGAAATAAGTTGCCAACGATACCACATGTGGTGATGAGGAAATTATTCTCCTCTTAGTTAGACAGACTCTGGGTAACAAGCTGGAAGTCAAATGCAATGATCCAGAGCTTGACTGAAAGCAGAGTGTGACCTATCATGCCTCACACACTGAGCATTTTCAGACTTAGACAATCCATGCTTTTTGGTATATTTGGCCTCAGACTGAATCTTGCTTGTTCTCAGACAAGCTGTGTTTGGAGCACAGGCCTAGCAGCTGAAAGACCACTTGGCCACAGTGTTGAAAGAGCTACAGTACATACTAAGGGTTCTACCTGTTGCAGGTGCTGCCTGGTAACATGGTCCCTCCTCACACCTCCTCTTTCATAAAACTGCTATAAGCCAAGGCAATATCCTGTATATGCCCTCTTATGGCACTGTCTCCTGCCATGAAGCAGAAGAAACCTTACACATTTATAAATGAATTAAAAATGAGAAAGGTAAAATCAAGAGCATCTAGTAGACATGCAGGGCAAAGATGACCTTTTTTTCCTTCTTTCGTATGAAAAATAGCTATCATGTCATAAGAATTATTACAACATTAAAAACAGAACTTAGAGAAAATCAAAACCCAGACAGGAAATACAGTAGAGGAATATTTTTTTGATCCTTCCAAAAGTTTTTGCTTTGAATGAGGTCTTAAAAGCACAAGGGCAGGCAAAACCCATTAATTTTACAGTTGTATTTGTTTAGCAAACCAAATGGGCAACACTCCTAAAAATAATATGTTCCTAAGCAGGATCAAATAAATTAGTCTAATGCTTGGAAAAGGAGGCAGTTTATTCAGAATTGGGAAGATCTTTTTAGGAAGACTTCACTGGCTTGTCTAGATGAGAAAGAATAATATTGTGATGGCATAAAAGTCTTCATTTTTCCCTTGTTTACCCATGTATGTTCTAAGGGAAAGTTTGTTTCTTATATGACTGAATGTCATAAATTTGTCTATACAGATCTGAACTGACATGAGTGACAAACAGAGGTCCCTTCCTGTGAAGTTGTTCAAGATTCAAATCCCTTTTCCTAGTGAATGTCTTCTTACTAATGGCAAGGAAACAAGTCTAATAGGAGAGAGCTCTGAAATAATCAATACCCATTGGTTACAGTGCTCAGTTATTCTTAGAAAATCAATGCTGATTTTCTAAGAAAATAGACCAGATGTTGGTTGCTGGCACCACAGAGTTCTTGTTCTCACAGCTGACATTGCCCAGAGGAATTGTCAGTTTTGTGCTAGACTGACTGGTCAAATAATAAAAATGCACTATATTCAAGGACTCATTACCACACACTTAATCATACTCATAATGCCAGGCTGGCACAGCTGTGTACCAATGCAAATAATGCCTTTCAAACATTAAGTTAAAATTTTAAAAAATCCCTAACTCAACAGAAGAAAAAGATTATTATTTTTTTTTAATTTCATTCTTGGCAGAAGTCTAGTCTTTAGGAGCCAACAAATAAGTAAGTTTAAGTAAGTTAAATAAGCTTTCAGGATCTCCTTGGTTTCTTCATCATTAAGGGCATAACAAATTAAAACTGGAAATATTCCCTGCTGCCCTAAAACATCTCATCAATCACAGATTTGTGTTTGTGTTGACATCTTTTTCTTTTCCCTCCAAAGAAAAGAAGTTGGCTAAACAGAGCATCTGCCTAGAGCCAATCTTTTCCCCAAAGGAATCTGGTGCTTACTGAAGTGAAATGAAACTACCAGTTTCCAACAAGTATTTGTGAGAGGGAAATAGGAATAAAAGAACCTTTTAGCATAAAAAGTAATTGCTTGATCAGTTTAAACACTTGCATAAGCCCACCTCCTTTCTCCAAAATGGCAATAATTATAACTTAAAGCCTCCCAGTAGTAAGTGTTTCTCCTTACTGCCTAACAATTCACACTAAGGCTATAGACTTTCTTACTACTTGTTCAATATAAGTCATAAAAAAACTCCGTCCCTGAAAAGAAATTTCAAACACTGAGGGACCCAACTTGCAGAAAATTAGCAAAATACACAGGAAAGACACATATTTGTTTCATTCCAGTTATCCATTGCACATAAAAGAAAAGTAAACTCAATCGGGGAAGTGAAAGGCTTAGGATAGAATGTATAATAGCATCTATTTGACTTGAAGGACCAAATCCTGCTATGGGACTTAGGATCCTAAAACCTACTGCATTCTTCTTTAATGTGTTTTTGGAGTTAATAAAAAATATAATGTAAAAAATTTAGGCAAGGAATGTAATGCATCTTTGTGCAAAAAAACACTAGAGAGTCAACTAAAAATCTTTTCCAGTTGCATCTTTTGAGAAAAGAGAGGAAATATTTGCAGGCAGCACTGAGCACAGGTGAGAGACATAGAGGGATAGAGGCATTGCCTATCATTTTGCATCTCCTTAGCTTTTGCCAGCTACCACCAGAGCCTCTAAATATCTGCCCTTGGACAGTGGAAGGCTTCCCAAGTCTTGATGATACTGAACTTCCAAGCACCTACCTCATCCCCAGGCCTCCTAAGGTCCACAGGTAGATGATCCTGGCCATGGGGCCCAGCATGCCCCACTCAAGTTATGCCTGCAGGGAAACATGGAGGGGTCCTCTCCAGCTTTTACTCAGTATGGCAGTTAAAGCACATGGGAAACATGAGGCCGTGCTTCAAGGTCCTCTTAGCTTGGACAAAGTGAAGACCATTTCACTTCAGCTGAATTCAGGCTCCATGTGAGCTTTCCTCACCAGGACTATGTTGACCCAGGTTAGGATGTTTGGGAATTCCGTATCTGATCCTGGACCTTCCCTATCCAACCCATCAAAGTGATTCACATGCCATTACCTCCCTCCTTTTCCTTTTCTCAAATCTGTTCCAACAATCTGTTTGCCTTGTCTCAGTTTCCTGGCTATTTTCATGGTTGCACAGTTCACTCATAACCATTGGTTTAGATTCAGCACACAGAGCTGAGGATGGAGGGGGATGAGGAGGGATGGAGATGTTCTCTGCTGTTGCTGTCAGCAGTCTAGTCTCTGCTTTCTTCTCTCTCTGCCCCAACAGTGCCACCTCCATCCCTCCAGGCCTTGCCCTGGAAATCCATACCAATGGAATGACTGTCAGGGAGCTGAGATAACTTTCAGGCTTTCACTTACAAACTGAGAGCCCCATGAGCATAAAATGTTTAAATTTTTTTCCTGCAGACCTAATAAAGGCTCACGTACAGAGGATTCGGTGAGATTTGCTTATTGTGTACAGTGAGAGCAACCAGCATCAGGCAGGGTTCACATTCTTTCTGCCCAAAATTTCAAAAACAAATAAATCTCCAGCCACTGATAAGCTTACTGAGAAGTTCCCCTCCACATTTCAGCATTTCTTGATAAAAATCTCACCATTGCTAGGGCCAAGTCTTTGGACAACATTATGTTCCCTTTTTCATTTGCTATCAAAAAAAGGGCCTCCTCCACTGCTCTGGGACCTGAGGATACTCACGGTCGTGTTCCTCAGACCAAAGGATGTTAGTCTTGCTGAAGACAGGTCCACAGCAGTGAACAAAAATTGTTTCAGCCACAACTGAGCTGAACTACCCACAACTAGAAATCTATAATTTTTGTCTTCTCAAGGCCATATGCATTTGTTATACAGAGAGTACTGTCATTTCTTTTGTGGTTTGACCAAGAGGAGTTTGACACAGTGATGTGTCAGTCATAGCCTTTCATAGATAGCTGAAGGAAACCTGCAGGTGCTGAGTAGTAGCCTGCGTTTCAGAGCTGCTCTGGCACTTGAATACTCTGTGCCTTTCTCCCTACGGCACTCACCACATCCGTTACCCCTGTCGGAGAGCACACCCAGACAGCTCTCTCACCAGCTGTCATTAAGGCAAAAGTGTGAGTAGGTCAGTGCTCAGATAACTGTTCCAGCATGCACTTTCATACCCTGATCATTAATTCTGCATGAATAAAGGTTTGCTGAGCTGTCTATCCAGCACATTACCTTGCCAGGGTCAGCCAAGAAGAGATTTCCAACCTTATGATCAGGAGCAGGTGAAAAGTAGCTGTGTTTCTGGCTCATCTTTAAGCCACATTTGCTCTTCTATCTGGACGTGTCCCTCGCTTCAAAATTTACCACTAAGCATACCTGCCTGTATGTTCATTTCCTTAGGTAGTACCTCTTCTAAGTTCCTAGCATGTGCAGTGGCTTTGTTTGGTTCAGTTATGCAATTTGAAAGCTCTCTTACAACTGCAAATAATGTCATAACATGGCCTTTTTTAGGCACAACTTTAAATACAGGAAATTCCACTGAAACATAAGAAAACCATTTTTTTACTGTGCTGCTGACACAACACTGGAAAACGTTGCTCAGAGAGGTTGTGGCATCTTCATTCTTGCAGATATTCAAAACTGGACTGGACACGGCCCTAAACTCCCTGCTCCAGCTGACCCTGCTCTGAATGGGGAGGTTGAACTAGATGATCTCCAGAGGTCCCTTCCAACATCAGCCGTTCCAAGATTCTGTTTTACATGAGTCATTTCATGTACATAAGACACAAGAAAATCTTGTGATAGCCTTTCACAGTCTACCATGGTCATTAAGAGTCCCAGTTAGGGCTTTTCCTCATGCTTAGTGCTGGAGCTGATGCCTCAGTTGCAGTTATATAGCAGAAATAGGTTCTCAAGGAACAGGGGAGGGCAGGCTGTATGGCAGCACTGTAACGAAAACATGAAAAAATCCAATGTAATGATTTTGAAGTCTACTACATCAGAATGCAAAGCATATGTTGAAGAAGTTTTAAATTAAAAACACTTATGGATATTTACCACTTCAGAAAAAGGTTGATTTGTTTTTTCCAGACTAAAAATGTTTTTCCTGCTGCCATCAGTGAAGAATGCATTAATGAAAACAAATTTCCCATGGACCTTTGATGCCATCTGAAAGGAAGAGGAGAAATTGCTGTTCCTATTCAGATTTTGGTTTCCATGACGCAGGCTGTCACTGGCAATGATGTTATACCACCACTTCCACAGCATATATTTATCCAGCACTCACGTATCCTGACTGGGCTGTAAAATTTTATTAATTCCTTCTGCATCCCACACAAAAATGTCAGGGTCACTTGCATTACGAGAACACAATGACAATTCCTTGCACATTGTTTGTGCTTCTATAAATGAAATGTAATTCCCCACCCCAAAATGTCCAACAAGGTATTGGATAGTAATTTCATATGCTTAATACAATATTTATATTATTCCAGAACACGTTCTGGAATGCTTGTGTTTCAATGAACTGAAATTGCTTACAATATATTTTTAATACTAAGCAAGAATGATCACCATCACAATAAATAACAGCAAATTAACCCCACATACTGCCTTAAGATGAGGAAAATATTTGGTAAACAATGTATTACTGAAGTCAAGTGAAACAGCTTTCAAAGACACATTTGTAAGTCATCAGTATAACCATGCTCATTATTAGCAGTAGCTTAAGAGCTGAGAAAAATCTGTTAAAATGTATTCTTTGATAAGTAATCACCTTCTTTTCCCACAGCTGTAATTTTTTTCCCCTTGCCTGCTATTATTAATGGTTTTGGAAAATAATTCCCTTCTATTTATTTGCATCCTTGCCTGTGAACCAGAATTGCTGATGTTATCAGTATAGACTTTGGAACAAACCTCATTAAATATTGTTAGCCTAACCATGCCATCCCTAAATGACTAAAGCTTCTTTTAAAATTAATGTGAGGTTTCTCTCTGAGAGGACTTAGCATTATTATTGTACTGCACTATTCTTCATTGTTCCAGACACCATTAAGCACAACGCACAAACACATGGTGAAAAACTGCGGAGCATGAGCAGCAAGTCCCTGAAAGCCACAAAAATACTTAATGCTGGTGATGCCTCAGTCTACAACTCTAATAATCATTATAATGATAGCTATTGACAGAAATGTTGGTGTATAATTTTTATTGCTAGGTTTAGCACACATGTAATCAAGAATAATTTTTTTTTCCTTCTTAGGGAAAAGAATGCAAAAACAAAAGTGGAAAAAAAAATCCAAAAAAACCTATTATATTAGCTATAGAGAGAAACAGTCCTTTGCCTCACCAGAGTACGGAAGGTGACATGAGTGGGGCAGGGCCTGCACAATGCTGTTAGAAGTAGAAAATGTGGAAGAATGAAGGACACGCTTATATCTTTCCCTGTAGTGCTCATAGCCTACAGCATGCCTGCTGCAGCAGAGCAGAAACAAAACTTTCAGTAGCTTTCCAATGATAAGATGCAGACATTAATACAAATAGTCCGTGCAACTCCTTAGGTAGGATAACCATTAAGACCTGATAGTCCTGATGTTTCAGGGTGTAATGCAGTCACCATCTGGGCTAGCAACCTCCTTTTCCACAGACTGCCGATCAGAAGAGATGGTGTGCTTCGGAGTGTGAGGCTTCCCAGTGCCAACACCTTTGAGGTGCTGGATGCGGCAGGGTCTTTGGAGCGCCAGCTACGCCTGGCACAGCAGGGATGCATCGGAGCAGAACCTGCTGCGTGCTGAGGACCTGCTTACATACGTCTGTGCAAAACCCTGGCTGTGGGGATTAAAAAGTCACACTGAGGCTGAAGTGCAAAAAGACAGCTGGCAGGGCAGCCCAAGGGAGCCTGTGTGCCCTGACCTGTTCCCACAGATGGGAGTCCCTTCCCTGGATGGCACTGTCCCTTGCAGCCACCCGGTGTCACAGGGAGGGAGATCTGGGGGGCCACAAAGGCACTGTACACCCCTCCTGCCCTCCCTGGGTGGGATACCAGAGAAGTACGTACCCCAGTAGGGAGAGCACAGAGTCGCTGCCTGAGATTTTCCCAGTAGTTTTAACACCTTCCTTGGACCATGCCACACAGTCCTTACACATACTAATCTGGAAATGACAGCATCCCTCTGCTGCCCTTCGTCTTCTGCACTGTTGCCAGCTTGGGAAGCCCAGCTCAGGTTGCAGTGTCACAGTCCCTGCAAGAACAGTGGTTTTGTTCTGGGGCCTTCCCCCTGGGATTGAGGTTTAAACTGTTTGGATGCTATTTAGGCCTAGATAATCTGGGCCACTTTAGAGAGCAGTAAATGACATGCTAAGCTGTGCATAACGAGAAACCAGAATTATTTACGAGAAGAACAAATTGAAGTTTATTTTATTTCATAACATTTTTATAAAATGGCATGTTTTCATGTTTAAAATAACAATATGAAATTTAAATAATGAAAATATTTGTTCAATATTCAATCCTAGAACTTCTGTTCTAAAATGTGTATGGGTTGAAAATATCTCTGATCTAGAGTGGGCTCTTCAGTCCCTGGCATTGCATCAAAAAGTAATTCTAAACCAAAAGAATTTGTCCCCTCATTCATCTACTAAATTTCCCTGTATGATTACTTTTCACAACTCTGGAATTCCTGGATGCCAGACTTTAAGTTTTACAGAAACATTAGTTTCTGAGTCACAATCTCAACTGATTTTGAGGTATCACAGTGTCATGAAATATCATATCATAATTTGGCTTGGTTTATGTCAACATTTTCTCTGCAATGTAAGTGTCTAAAGAACAAATAAACATAGAACCCCATCCCCTTTTTGATAGAAAATCTTCCATTTTAAGAATATTGACTCTTTAAATTGCTATTGCATAGGCACTACGACTGTACATAAAAATCTTCCAGTGATTTATGTACAAAATTATAAAATTCATTGGCAACCAATGTTGTTTTGTCTGTACTGTCCATGTCCTTCATATTCAACTGAGTAATTAAAATTAATTGGATAATAAAAATAAAGGGGGATTGTTTCTAGAAATTATGTTTGCCACAGAATGTGGTTGATTCAATAGGTCTAGTACTCAGACAAAAATCTCAGAAATCTACACTGAATTAATCCTTAAACTAAAGTCAAAGAAGATACAGAAACTTCTGGTTAATCATTTGAGCTTCTGTTTAGTTCAATACTACCACAGATACTGCTTTATAGTAGATGCCATGATGGATTTCAGACCCTGTTGAAACGTAATAGAAGTTTATTCTGAAAATGTCCTACTGACAAAAAAGGTCCAAGGTACAAGAGAAGGAATATAGCATTCAATATTTTCAAAAGTAAAAGCTTTCAGAGGTTGTTCCAGAGTTGGTGAAAGCGTTTGATATCCTTCCACTGACTACAGAGGAGTTTGGATCAGCTTTTAAGAGTGGGGTGGGGGTCTTCAAAGCTAAGATTCATTTCAACAGACAAATAACAGACTGAGGAATTAGAAGCCTTCAATTATTTGATTCTGCAGGCATTTTCTAATTATTTAAATAGGAAAATGTTTTTAATAAATATTTGCTTTTGTATCATACTTGCACATCGTATTACTTTCCTGTAATTCTTTTCACTTGAAAATTTCCAACTGCTTGAAAAACATTAATCAAGGTTAAGAGAATAAACAATACAGAATCTCACTGTCTGAATTGGAGTCAAATATCTGATTTGCAAATTGATTGCAAAAATGGGGAGAAAGAGTTGTGACTAATTTTGTTCCAAGTTCTTGAACTGATGCCTAACACATTTTGGACATCAACATTACAGTTTTGAACAGTTTTGGTTTTATGGTTACATAAGTATGTTTAAAAAAAAAGGAAAATGCACACTCTGCTAAAAAGGCTGTACGTAGATTGAAAAATGGGATCAAAAGTTGCCAAATCATGAAGTCTTGGACCTTTTCTGCTTGGCAAGCTCACACATAATATAAATTGATTTTTATCTGTTTGGAACAATTTTAGTTATTATCACTTTTAACAGTCACTTTACTGCACGGATCAATTTACCAATACCAAAAGCCACTTGTGTATTGTTTGTGCATAGAACATTTATTTGGCCTCACTTTTAAAGATCTCCTTCTAACAAGACACTAATGAAAGGCATCTGTATTATGCAGGTCCTCTACCGCTGGACCTGATGGGAAACAAAACTGTATTTCTAGGGTCTGTGGCACCAGGACAGCCAGCAATGCCAGGGCTCCCAGGCACTTTGCCATGGAGACAGGTACCTGTAAGCCCATGGACTTTTCTGCTAGTTGGAAAATCCACATCTGGATAAAAAACAACCCTGTCTTTTTGGCCAACTATTTAAAATAACGGCTGTCCACAGGAATAAGCTCTCTAGAGTAAATTTCTCTCTAAAGGAATGAAGGTTTATCAGAAACAGGGAAAATGATCTGGCCTAAAGACCTAGAAAAATACACTTGATCAATCCCTTCAAACTTACAAAATATGACAGTAGATTTTTACCTATCTATACACTTGGTCTGGTACATCACAAACTGTGATATGATTTCTGATGTGTGGTTTGAGGAAAATGGTTTTGATAAGTAAATACATGATTCAGCGGGGTTTGGGTTTGTTTTGTTTTTTTTTCACTGATTGCCATTGGAGAGATATCAATGCTGATTTGGAGGAACGGACTCAAATTTTCATTAAGCAAATTCTAACATTTCCAAGATAATTAATCCCCGTGTCCCTCTTTTCTTTACAGAAGTTAAGAGGCTGGTAGGGAGTGATACCAAAATTTATTGATTAGCCAGGAACAGCAGGATCAAATGACCCACTTGCAGAAGCTATATGGGACATATAAAGGTGATACAATAATCACAACCAAGTTCCACTGCAATTTCACTCCAAACAACTTTCTGATTGAGCCAGCTCACTGGAAGAGAATACAAAAAGAACAGGCACAGGTTTCCCAAAACACCTGGCATTACCAATGGAAACCTGGCTGCTGGGATCTTCCCCTTGCTGAACCTATCTGGATGTACTCTATCAAAGAATACCTCTGGCTACTAGAAATCATTGTGTAACTTCCGAGTGTAAATTCCCAGCTAAGAAATTACCAGCTTGCTTTTTTTCAGACAAGCCCTGCTAACAGTGAGCCTTTTAAGAACAGCAAAGTGGGCTCCTTTGGTGTTTGATACAAAGCATATACTTCTGGAAATGCTCTTCTCAATAAACAATAGCCCATATAATCTAAACCCTCCACCTATTAGCAGCAGATTTGCAGATGACCTTGCTGCAAAACAAAGAGAATGAAAAGAGATTATATCTTGTAGTTGGATTGTTATGATGGTCTAATTCATTGAATCTGATTGTTTCTACACTCACTGCAAAGTCCCTTTTTCAACTTTATTGGAGTTACTGCAGACTTCAAAAAACTGTAAATGCTAGGAGACAACATCTCAGTCTACTGGCACAGTGCTTCAGAAAGATAATATTGTGGTTTAAGATGTTTATTCCAGAAGGGGATATGTATGAAAAATTGTTTAGCAATCTAACCCCTGAGTCATTTCTATGAGATTGTTGTGGACGTCTCTCACTGAGCATTGTAAAAAATGAAAGAAAGTGGAAATTGCCCTAAGAAAACATAATGCAGACCTAAGGATGCTTAGAAAATAGTTTGGGTTGTAATGTCTGTCAAAAACAAGTAAAATGTAAGTAACAGGTGATTCTTCAGTCTTTCTGGAGATGTAAATATACAGTGTTGAATCAGAACAGAACAGAAATGTATTTTCTATTGCCTCATCTGTAATAAGTTAGACTGGCAGCCTAGATCGTCAAATAACTCAACATGACCAGAATTTATGCAATGGGCAGTTAAAGCGGATCTTGAACAGTCACTGCTGTGAGTAATGAGCTTTAAGCTGGAACAAAACAAACAGTTCTCAAGCAATTTCTCTTGTTCACCTGCCACAATGTCCCATTCCCTTTCCCCTACTCCAGGCAAGTTTTCCAACAGAATCCTCACATAAATGTAGATGCTAGTGGTAGAATTCTGTCTATCAAATGCAATGAAAGTTATGCACTTCTTCAAAGTAATTGGGATTTTCCCCTGGAACTGATGTTTGGATTACTGCTGAAGCTTGCATTCTTGGGTTGACCTGAGGTAGTTGTTACTTCTTTTATACGTCAAGAGGAAATATTTGCATAACAAAATTGTTTCACTTTTATTGAAAATGCATCCTACATTATTGCTTGCTAAAGTTTTTTTTTATTTCTTTGCATATCCAGTTGGTGAAGTTAAAGCGCACTCGTAAACAGAGCTGCAGAAAACCACAAACAACGGCAATGCAGCATTTTGACCTGTTGCACAGTATACACAACAGGTCACTGTGCAGATGCTCTGACTTACAGTGCTGAAATGAATGGGACAAGAAAATGCATGTGCTCACAAGGCAATTATTTGTGCCTGGCTGATTCCAGCTGACTGCAAAGTGCCTCTCTCAAGCTCTTTGTCAAGGCTGAGTACCAGTGCTGAAAAAACCAATGTAATACATGAATAATGAAGAGCAGCATGGTTAAGAAGAATAAGCACAGAGATGGGAGATGAAAACTGCTAATTCCCATTTGGCCTTGGATCTTTGTATAGGTTTTGGCAGATTTCTTCAGTCCAGGCCTTGATTTCTCCATTTGCAATGCAGAGCTAACAACTTCCACCTATTCTATTTCCCCAGTTGTCACAAGGAACATTTGAAGCTTTTATCACACTTTGGAGGCATACTCACTTGTTTTATTTATGCTTTCCTTTTTTTAATAGAGCTTACACTCAGCCACACTGCGCAGTCTAGAATGTTGAGCACCTTCTCACCATAGCACCAAATACATAAAGAACCCATTGGACAGTCCTCTGGAAACTTGCCCAAATTTAGTCATAATATCAGCTCTCATGCACCTGCTGCACTATGTTGGAGGCAGCCTGGAGGGGACTGAGGGCTGCACTACAAAGCTGCACGGAATTACCAGGACCCTTCTCCCAGGGTGTCCCAACTTCTGTAGCTAGGAGAATGCCATGGGACCTGCACAAGGAGATCGTCACCTCTGTCTTGCATAGGCCTTAGAAAGATGTGATGATCACAACATACTTTATAGGAATCTTATAAATACATTTGCCTGTATGCATGTGTGACTATGTGCATATACGGCAAAAGAGAGGATCACTCAGTCTTTCTGAAGCACTAACTTTCTTAAGCAAGCCTAGCAGAAGAAGATCTACCAGGAAATGTACAGTCCCGCATTCAGATTGTGTCTTCCGGAGCTAAACACATGCCACAACAGACGCAGAACAAACTTAGCTACTCACCGTCACCATTGCCGAATACATCCATAGGAAAGTCGTATCTGAACATATGACTATCTTCTAAAGTAACTGTAACATGGCAGATATTCAGGGAGTTGAACTGAAGCTGAACGGTCCATGTCAATTCTACCATTTCTAAAATTTTGCTTGCTTGACTTTGCAGTCGTAGTGTTTCTTTAATGAAGTTTTCTCATTTGAAATAAATTATTTGCTTAGATAACATTATCTAGATGATTCATAACAACACACCCATCCATATTTGTACTCAACATGTTGCCACAAGTGCTAGTTACAGGCAGCACTCATTGCCTTACACTCTTACTTAAAGGTCAAAAGAGAAGGAAGAGCATTATAATGGTCTTGCTGGCTGAAGTCAGATTTTATACTTTGCAGCTTCATTAGATGCCATTGCATCACAGGATACAGACAAGCAAGGCCTGAATTGATCCTACTTGACTAAATTCTAAATGAATGGAAAATGACTGCATGGCTTGCCAAGGAGCAGCAATAATGGCATGACAAATCTATGATTTCTATGAAGATTTATGTCTTTACAGCACTTCTTTTTGGTTTATGTGTTTCAGCTGTGGTCATGGAATTTGAAAAACAAAGATCCTTTGCAAGATGATTTTTCAAGCAAAGTGAAAAAAATATTGATTTCTTGGTATGTAATTTTAGAGTTTTTTCATTTCACTTAAAGAATCATGCCTTATCCCAAGTACAGAAACCTCATAGTATTTTGGAAGCTTATTTTATTACATTGATAATTACCAGTTACCAAAAAGTATTCTCCACCCTTCTCCTGAAAGAGATGCAAGCAGAAAAAAATTGGGCATATATGTCATAGCAATGTATCTGAAGAGGATGAATGCTTTAATAAGTTGATATTCAGGACAAAGTGTAAGGAATCTGGTCTTGTGGACTTTACTTCAAAATGATTTTGAATAGATCATGTCACCTTTAGTTCTGATTTTTTCCTTCCCCAGAAAATATCATAAGAAGGTTACTCTCACAAAAACTATCTCCAGAAAACTTCAGACACCAGCTTATTCAGAGGATGTAGAGAAGATATGACATCTCAGCTTACTACTGTGATCACCATAACAATTTGTATTTCTGAAGAAGTTCAGTGCAATAGTCGGGAGAAGAGGAGGCTGAGGGGAGACCTTCTTGCTCTCTACGTCTTCCTGAAAGGAGGGTGCACTGAGGTGGGTGGTGGTCTCTCCTACCAAGTAACTAGCAACAGAACAACAGGAAATGGCCTCAA
>VZTL01010683.1:0-15931 GCA_013400535.1 Scopus umbretta
TTATTATTATTATTATTGGTTTACTCATTTTTGTCTTTGTTGTCCTAAACTCCAGGCTACTGGTTGTTGCTTTGTAGTTAATTTTGTTACAAGACTTTGAACGGTTTTGGTTTTTTTGTGATGCAGAACAGGAACAATGGGAAAAGCATTTCAAGTTCAGCTGTCCTTTTTTTGCATGAACAAAAGCATAAAAAGAACCAGCCTGATCCTTCCAGTTCTGCTAGCAGAAATGATAGAATGATTTAGTTTCTCATCGTGCTTTATTTGTATCATAAAAAGTTCTATCCATCACTTCTGTGGAGACACAAAACATTTACTGCTGGTAACAAATTAATACTCTTTCTAAAATACTGTCAATCAGATGTCAGTCCCTGGAAGAGTTGTTTATTGCTAGAACTCCACCTTACAACTTAACAATTAAATAGGAAAACAACCAAATGGTACGTGTTTTTAAGAGCAAAGTAGTAGAACAGGTGACTTTAATGTCTTTTTTCTCACTCCCAGCCACTACTGTATTTCCATTCTATTACACTGCAATTCATCTTCCTTTGTCTCTTCTTGTGCTGTTACACTGACTTCGTCATTTTTGCATTTTCATTATGTTCTTTTAATACAGTTTATTTTTCTTAGCCATTCTTTTTTTTTTTTTTTTGAGTCCTNNNNTTTTTTTTTTTTTTTTGAGTCCTTAGCTGGAACACTGAATATGCATAATATCTTCCTCTTGTACTCAGTTTCCACTATTGACTCTCTCTTTTTTGTATTCCTGTATTTTCTCTACGTGTTTGCATTCTCAATGCTGTCTTGGTAATGAGAACCACCTGGTGAAGAATATTAATATTTAAAGGAAACCCAAAAAAGTTTAAACTTTTCATTTCATCCTTTCTTTCTTCAATGTGCATGTCTTTCTGTGCCCAGTAATCCTCCCTGTGTCATTGAAAATTCACTCCTGAGTTGAGAACATACCTTCCTCATTCCAGCTAAAAGACTGCGGGTGTTGTTATTATAATTCATCGCTGAGAACATTGACAGTATTGGCAGAGTGGGTTTTGGCAAGAGCATGGGCTTCAGATTTGGAGAGGTAAGTATGTCAGGAGGAGGATAGTATTTACAGTTACACTGGCTCCAACCTTGGCGATGATGGTAAAATAAGTCAGGGAAAACTTTCAAATTAAAACCAAGTTAATTTCTTGTCATTATATAATGATATGGATTGTCATCCAGTTGAAATCAATAAAAAGTAAGTGCCACAGTAGTGGTAGTGTAAGTCAGTGCCACAACAGTCCACTTTTCCAAAATCCTTAATAAAATGTTTCCATATGATTTTTACATTTGTGTTTTATGTTGCATGGGCTAGCTCCAGGTGGTCTTTTTTAGAAGCATGAATATCTTAAATTATATGTTCCGTCTACATAACTTTTTCAAATAACGCACGTGATGGGGTTAGCCAATTACAGATGTGCAATAAATCCGGTGTGCCAAAAGCGCTTGTTCTGCTTTTTGCTTTTAGTAATCAGAAACAGACAAAAAGTAATCACTGCTGTAGTTTTTGATATGTAAAATGGAAAAAGGCTGTTGCTATCTGTAGATTGCAATATCTGATAAAACTTTTGTTTGTCTTTTTATTTGTCCTTTTCTGAACAGAAGAAGAGTATTGTTGCTATGAGGAGTGTTTTGGACAGAGCCTCAGTAAGGCTTAATATTGTAGTGCTCCATTTCACAAATGAAAGCGGTTGAGGAATTGAATCTTGTGTTTGGATTTAACAGTTTCAGTATAGACATCATACCTTAGTCTCCTCAGCTGAGCAGAGAACATAAGGGCATACTTAAAGTCCTGCTAAATTCAACAGAATTTGTTGCCTTTGTTTCTTCTATTAATGTAGCTTAGTGGCTTTCCAGGTCATCTGAACTTCTACTGTATATCTGCAGTTGAATGGCTGCTTCTTTTAGACCTCGTTGAGTCTGTTGCAGTGATAATAAATACATTTGTATGAAGAGCTGAAGAAATAGATTAACCAACTGATAATGAATGTAGCAGAGACCTTAAAAAAAACAAATGAGAGGGAAAAAAAAAACCAAACCAAACAACCCAGACAGGGAGTCATGTCCTTATTAGTACGTAGACATGAGGGAATAAACCAATGTAAATGAATGGGCTTTTATAATACTTGTTTTACCGAGAGTTACACCACTCTATATTACAAGTCAAAAGTTATGACTCAAAGAAAATATTTTGTCTGATGTGAAAGAAAACACACAAACATTTTTTTAAATGAAAAGAAGTTTCCCATCTCACATGTTTGCAGTTATATATTTATTAGTATTTTCCAAAGTGACTGTCTAAATATTTGGAGTAAATAACAGTCAGAGCCCTGGAAGTGAAGTTTGAAGTATATGGATTTAATAATAATTCTTACTTTCATGTAATAGTTATATTGGATACCTGTGGTCGACGGAGCAAGATTTAGATACTGAAGGTAGACCTAGCAATTTTAAAAACCAAAGTGCAGTGATTTTATATCTATATAATATGCAAGTATAACCACAGTCTGACCAAAGTTTGACCACAATATCAACACAGCTTAATTTCTGCAACTGTTCTCTTTGAAGCCAGAGGAAGGAAATCGAGTTTCCACCGAATCCCTATGCTCTTGTGGTCTCCCATTTCAATCAGGGATATAGAGTAGAATACAATGAATCCATAGTAAAGACTTTCCCAGGACATTAGAGAGATCAGTAAAAACTGTTTTCATTAGCCGTCTGTAATTAAAGAACACCCTTCATAGAGAGCTTACAACTTAGAGAACATGTAAGCCTCTACATCTATCCGAGATTGTGAGCAAAATAAGAATCTCCACACCATTGGGAACTTAGGTGTTGTTTTAAAATACCGAGCTCCCTTAAGAAACATCTTTTCTGTTTATTTGTGAGCTTTTAAGCCAAGATGAACGTTTTTATTTCTAAACCCCTTGAAATTAGTCATACTGTGATTTCTGCTCCTAAGGAAGGAAAGGCAAATCCCTAATAAACTACGTAACTCCAGTTGTGCCACAGTCCTCCTCATAAATGGAGCTGTTTGAAAATGCTTACCTTAATTTCAGTGCTTGAGCACGTCACTCCCTATAATTCTTACTCGCAGAGTTAGCCGAGTGCATCTGCACAAGCATGTGTGTGTTGTCACTTTGTGTTCTGCTTGTATCATATAAAAATTGGTTTTGCTTTGCTTTGCATGGGGTGGTACCACATGCAAGTACAAAATCCAATGTCTTATTTCATCATCTGGAAAGTCATTAAATGCATATTCATAATCATAAAAGGAAGAGGAGAAATATTTTTGTTCACATTTTTATACATATAGACAATTCTCAAACATTACCTATAGCAAGCAGAATAATATTGTCAACATTACCTCACTTCAGATTTTAAAGAAAACCACAATTATGTAAAGGTTTCGGAAAAATCAGGAGCTGGTTTTTTGTTTGCTTTTTTAAGTACATACAACATTTCTACAACTATCAGAGCAACTCTACATTTATATATCCCCTTTCAAATTTGAATTGCTGTGTATGCCAGCTGTTTCTCATCCTCTTGATGAAGCAGAACAGTGCTGATAATGCTAATAGAGAAATTGAGGCATATACAGATTTAGGGCTAGCTTTTCAAAAGAGCGCAGCACCCCAACTGGGGCCAGATTTCAAAAGATCTCTGATCCTATTCAGCAACAAAATAAATAGCCAGATTTTCAAAAGATTTCAGCACTTTGGTAATCTGATCATAAGAAGCAGCTGCTGAGCACATTTGCAAAGCCAGCCAAGAGTGACTTGCTCAATATCACATGAGAAGTGTGTGATAGAGCAGGGAATAGAGCCCTCTTCCCATGTCCCAGGACTAAGAGTCCAGTTCTTAAGCAATAACACTATCTTCATGTCTTTTGCAAGAATACTGTATTTAATGAGCTTTTCATTAGGAAATTTAACCCATGTCTGCGAGGAGATAGTTTTCAGAATAACAATAAGATTTACAGTCAGGGTAGGTAATGAAGCAATCAAATAGGAGGAATATTGCTAATCCATTTTATATTGAATCTCTGTGTTATATTGTCTTAATTAGGTGTATCTTATAAAAAGAAAAAGTCCCTTCAGTATTTTTCAAAGATTTTGTAGTCCATTGCCAATCTTTTAAGTGTCACAGGAAAAAAAATAGAGTAATGAGGTATTCTAAAGAAACCTACAGAATCTTGCAGCGAACATATTGTATAGCAAGTCCAGCTGTGATTTCCTGTGGGCTTCCACCCTCATACCACATTCTGAGGGCACAGTGTTTATTTTTGTTTACATTTGAAATGTTTTTTTCTTGTCCTTCCTAGAGATGAAGAAATGGGGTGTTTAGGTTTTGTTTTCTGAAGATAAACATATTGGTGGTTTATTTAATACCTTAGCACACAGTTTTCTCTTTACTCTTATATGTCAGGCTTTTTCTGGTTATTTTGTGCAGAAACGCTAGTGCTTACTTTTCTTGTCCCGCTCTTTGTAGTTTCTATCTCTGCGCTCTTTTTTCTCTCTGCTATTCTTTTTCTCCAACATCCTATCTTGAAGACTTAAAGGGCAAGTTTTCTTACACAAATATTATTAAGGAACTGAGAGGAAAATTAACAGCTCACCTAACCTCATCATACATTTTGCTTTTGTAATTGGTTTCTTCAGCAGCCTCGTGGAGGTTCTTGATTCTCCAACAACCTCATTAAACATAAAGGAATTGTATTCTTCATACAGACAGCTATGTTGAGAGGCCATTTGGCAGCCTGGAGACTAAAAGCTCCAATGTTTTACAAGGTCTACATATTGACTCACCTGTCACTAGCTTGGAGTCAGCCCAGCAGATGTTCCTTGGGTAGAAGCATCAGGCAAAGCCAGTGCTCAAACAGCTTTCCAGTGTGTGCTTACTGGCAGCTTTGATGTAAATTGGTCTCCGGCAGTGATGATGCCAGACAGTGAACGTGACATGGGATGAACTTTGAAGATGCCCATATCTGTCCAGAATATGTTCTTATTTCACCTGCCAAATAGGAAGATGAATTTTGGAAACTGCCTCTGTTCAGTCTGAACTGAACTGCATGCAAAGGATAGATATGATGGTCATGAGATGATTGGTCCTTGAAGTGCAGAGCACTTGTAGAACTGTTTTGTTGAGGTACAATGTTGAGCAGCTGTGATAAGCATCCAGTCTGACTTCTTGCAGACCCCAGACAGAGAACCTCATCCAGTATTTTCTACATCTGTTTGAGATACAGGTTTATCTCTTTAGAAGGTATCTAATGTTGATGTAAGCATTTAAATGATAAAGAATCAACTACATCCCTGGGCAGATTGTTCCAACAGTTAATTACTGTCACTGTGAAAAAAGTGTGCCTCATTTGTAGTCTTATTTCAGCTTCAGCTTCCAAACACTGGATCTTGTTATGCCTTTTTTACTAGATTAATGAGCTGCCTACTGTCAGAAATCTCTTCCACATGTAGGTATTGTGATCCTCTTAACCTTCTTTTCAGTAACTAAATAAATTGAGCTTTCTTAGTCTTTCACTATAGGGAATGACTTTCAGAAGTCTAATCACTCTTGTAGCTCTTGCTTGAGTCCTATCCAATTTTCTAACATAGTTTCAGAATGGTGGAAACTGCAGCTGAACACAATACTTCAGTAACAATGTCATAAAAGTCTAAAGTGAAAATTGCAGTATCTATTGCAGTGTGATATTCTCTGGTTTATCCCAGTGACATATATTTGATATGCATTTTGGTGTAATATGAATGGCTTTTTTCTTTTTTTTTCTTACACTTTGGGAATTAACATGAATTTCTCTCTCACTGTGGTGTTTCTGAATTCCTTTTGTTGATAAGGACTGAACAATGTCAAGAAGTAAACTCTCAGGAATAATTGTGAATGCTGAAGGTTGCCCTTTGTTTGTATTTTGTTTTGATGGCATAATTATTTCAGTAGGAATTGGCTGTGGTAGAGAGAACTGAACTTAGAAAGCAGGCACCACAAGGTGATATCAGAGAAGTAATCTTTTGGGGAAGGTGGCTTTCACAGTTAGGATATTGAATGGGCCAGTATAGATACCAGTGCAATTGTTAGTTTACCTACAGAATTTGGAACATCTCTGGAAAGAAACATCTGCCTGGTGTTGTCTGAAGAGTTCCTTATGTCACTTTCCAGACTGACACCTGTCTTAGTGAGACAACTTGCATTGGCATGTCAGGTATCAATTTCATATCTGGACAAGAGACAATGGAACACAGCCAAACTAAGTGAGGTCAGGAGATGCTTCCTAAGCATGCACAAAAGGTTCCCTTCCACCCAGACCTGCCTCAAAGTCACCTCTACACACACATCTGCAAACAATCGTAGAATCATTAAGGTTGGAAAAGACCTCTGAGATCATCTAGTCCAACCATCAACCCAACAACACTGTATCTACTAAACCATGTCCTGGAGTGTCACATCTACACGTTTTTTGAATACCTCCAGGGATGGTGACTCCACCACCTCCCTGGGCAGCCTATTCCANAATTACAATCCTAGTACTGTTGGTGCACAGAAGTTAGGGCTCTGCAAGGAAAAGGAACTCTCTTTCTAAGACAGCATATTAACTGGAGCCAGAATTTGTATGGCAATAGGAAAAAAATAACTCCTCCTGAATCCAGACTTCCCTTGGTTCAAAATTAGAGTTAAATGGACTCAGACTATCTGCATGATTTGAGTTCAGCTGTCTCTAGTATTTCCAAGTAATGGAAAGAGACATAAGCCTTGTCTTCCAGAAAAAATGGTTTCTTCAGAGCCAGGTGGTTTCTTCACAAATGTAAACGAAGCTGCAGATTTTGCTGGTGACTTCTTTCAGTTTGTGTTCTCAACAGTAACTTCTGTAAGTAACAGACAAAGGCTTCAAGCTCTCAGCTATTAACCACTGTGAATTGTTTTTGGAGAAAGGTATTTTACTTTCTTTTTAATCCCATACAAAAGCTGTCTTCTCAGACTTATAGGTCAATTCCTTTAACTTTCCAAAAATGCGGTTACATTCAGTAACTTTCCTAGCCCAAACAGCAATCTTTGGTCACTTCAGGGGAAACTGTGCTTCAGTCCTCACTTCAGAGGCTTGGGATTTTGTCTGTCCACGAAAATTTGGGGCAATTTCTTCAATTCTGTGCTACATTAAAGGAAGTGATCTCAGAACTTTAGGTCTTGCTTCTCTTGTTTGGAAGGAAGTAAGAAAAGAAAAGCCTTGGATCTGAAGTGGTATCACTCACCACAGCCCTGGTGGCAGCAGACTGCCAGGAAGAGATCAGGTAGACTCTTCCAGGCAGACTGAAGACTTGACTCTCTCTCTCTTACTTTCTTCCCTTATCTTGCATTACCCAAGACAATTTTTCAATTTACCGTACCCATACTTTCCCTGATTTCTTCCCCAAAACTATTTACTAGGGTTGTGTTACTCAGAACGCTAGCCAGCATTTAAGAATGCTTTTGCCTCTTTGCACACACTGTTGATTATGAGTTATCCAACAATAAATTGGATATTCATCCAAGGATAAATTGGAAAACTACATTCTTTTGCATGACTTCTCTACATGACTTTTAAAACACTCTTTTTTAAAAGGGAAACCTAAATATTAATACATAATATTTGAAAATAAGTCAGGGCACAGATTATTTCTGCTGTTAATGGAGTTACTTGTGTATATATAAATGTATTTTAGTAAGTTACAATAGAGTAACAAGAAAGTTGAAATCGTCTGAATCCATCTGTAGTATATTTTATGTTTCTAACAATTTCATTTTAATGTCTCTGTTTAGTTTCATACTGATCATTTATACTGACAAAAAGAAAGAAAACAAGGAACCTGTCATCAATCATTCATTTAATCAAGTAGCAAAAGTAGATAAATAAACATACTGAGTTAATTATTCTTCTGTATGTAATGATTGACAATAATGTTAATTTATTCATTTTTTTAACCTTTGACTGTCAGAATAGTTGGGATTAATAGGCACTGACAAAATGAGAAGAAACAAATTTCTGATAGCCACTGAATGTTGCTAGTGTTGGAGTGTTTTCCCCTGAAACTTCTCCCTGAAGATGTATCAGATCTATGTCATGTGTTATGTTTCACACTTTTTTGTGCCATGTTTCATGCCATTTTGATGATTGCTATTAGTTTATAGACATATGGCCAGGAATATTTTATGAATGAAGAGGTTTCTGGAATATGCAATATTACTCTTCACATGTATATGAGAATTGTAATTTGAAGATCTCAGAATATTTTGCACGTTATTGCAGACTGTATTCAAAAGCTAGCAAAAAAGTCAGTGTTACAGCTAATAACTTATGTTATCTGTTCCATCCAGCAGACAGCATTTCTTCCATCGTGAATCCTCTATTCGCCCTTTGCAATGTTTTACTGGGTCTATCCAAAGCGAAAAGGGGATTTTCAGGCTCTTTGACTTACAGGTACAGAATTCCCAAAGCAGCTATCACTGTTAGGAGTGCAGGAAGGTTAGCTCAACCCCCTCTCCCAGCTTTTCACCATCAAATTGTGTCCCCATGTGTAAACAGGCACTTAAATATATTCTAGTTAATCAGTTACTCCAGCTTCTAAAATATCTTTCTGTAATGATATTCCTGTAGATTAGGAATAGTTGTCCTGAACAATACTTGAAGAGGACATTTTGCAGCTTCCCCCCCATCCCCCGAAAGAGTGATCTAGTTGCATACAACCAGATAATCCCCCAACTGGCTATATGTTTTCAGAGGGTCAAAATGGAAATTACTACTTCTACTCAAAAATTATGCATCATACAGTTCCTTCATATTTCTTCTTAAGGAATGGAGACAGAGATGGTAATGATATTTGTTTGTACATGGGGTTTCATATACTAAGAAAAAAAAAAAACCAACAAAAAAAAAAAACCCACCCTAAAACACTCCAAAACCAACAGGAAACTCAAAAAAACCCCTTTGTCACTTTGAAGAGTCCTGCCATCATAAAAGAAACACAAAACATTCAGAAAAGATGAAAACCAGTTGTTGGCATGGTGCGTAGGCATCAGTCCTTCAAAGATATACTTTGTTTCAAAGGTATGCTTTTCTTTGGGGTTTCCTGACAGACCTGCATCCCCAGGGACAGATACCCATGCCATTTTGTGGCCTTCAGAGAGACTGTGGTTCTGCTGGGCTACAGCAGGTCAAGCCGAGGCAAGAGCTGGGCAGGCTGGCTGTGGTGGGGTGTGCAGCCCCTGATGAGCTTTGCATTGTGTTGATGGCACAGCCTTGCTGGTAGCCCTGTGTAAGTGGAGTCTACCACCTTCCTGTAGCAGGAATAAGGTTGAGAGGCCCACAAAGGGAATTTGTAGAACTTATTAGTGAGGGTGGGAGTGGAGTAGACTGTAACTGTTAATCTGTAAGGAGCAATAGGTAAGAACAGTTAGTAAGGGCTGGAGGAATAGAAAGTAACAACTCTTGCAATTGCCTGAGCCTTGATTCTGAGGATCTCTTGTCCCATACTCTGCAGATGACTGTAGGCAAGGCTTTGGTTTTATTTTTCAGGCTTTGTTTCAGGGTCTAAAATTTTACTCTTTGGGAAAACAATGAATTTTATGACTTGGATGATATCAAATGCTATATATTCACTAAAAAAAATATTCTGAACTAAGATTTTTTCCAATAAAAATAGTAGCAAAAATGTTTAGAATTATTTTCTTCTCCTTATTGATTCACTGGGATGAAAATACAAGACTCTTCAGCTGTGTCACAGAACATAAAATAGAGGATAGGACTGCAAAAATCCTTGAAAGCAATTTGCCTCAATTTTTCCTCTGCAGCAGAATATCTACTCTACCCCTTCACAGGGCTGAGCACAATCTTGCCCTTTGTGTATGACAGCTTTATGTTTATTAGCAGCTGTTTTCTCCTAACTAAGCTTGACAAAAGATAGGGAATAAGATTAAAAGGACTATATTATTCTGCTTTCTGGTAGGAAGGAGGGAATTGTGAATGTGGATCGTCCCATTGCTGATGTCCTGTTCTGAGCATTTGTGCTGGTGCTCTCCAGTCTCACCACTGCTGAGGGAAGATGATTCCCCTTAAGAGCACAGCTCTGCTGTAGTGGGTTAGCATCCATGGTAGCTGACTGACATGGCAGTAGAACCTTTCACAGGAATTTTCTTCTGTCGTGTTTTTTTTCTTTTTAAACCGGACATGGTCTAGAAAATCAAGTGCTGCTTGCTCACTGAAGAAATTATGCTTATTTTAAGAAGAAAATGTATATTTTTCATTCTTAATTGACTACTAAATTTCTAGCATTTAAAAACATTTAAAATTTTAAATTTGAAAAAATGATAAATTTTGAAAAATTATATTTGTAAAAGAGTAATATAGGAATTCTAGCCAATCTCTAATTTTGCTAAAGTATAACAACTTTAAGACAAATTCTTCGGTTTCAATGAGTGTCATAGCAAAACATATTTGTATTTTTAGGATTCAGAAAATTAAGTGGTCAAGGATGTAGAATATTTGCAATATCATGTCTAAATGTATTGACGCTATGTTACTAGGTAATTCTAGGTTAGATGACTATGTAGGTAGTTGCCAGACTACAAATTCTTGTAACAGTAATGATCAAATTACAATATCAGCAAATCTGTATTTGACTGGTTTTCAGATCAGTACCTGAATATTTCTTTAAACAAAGAAGATATTTTTTTCTCTGTGTTTGAAACAGATATTGGTATCAATAATAGACTGAAATGTTATTTAATGGGAATTCTTTTATTTCTGATTTAGATTTTCTAGACTTCCCTGTCTTATATAGCATTTACGAAGTATTTGAATTGTATTTTTCTTTGTATTTTACTAGGCAGTTATGTACTCAAAGCATCACCTAAGTACCAATAACACGTTCTTGACTGAATAATGATGTATGTTGAATGATACTTTTTTTGTCTTATAAATGGATGGCAATTTACACAGCTGTGGATGTGGGATGTTTCAATCCCAGACCATGTTGTAAGAAAAATTGAATGACAGTGAGCAAAACAGCAGTAATTATAAAACTAATTACTAAATGCTGATGATGCCCATAGGCTTTGCATAACTAAAATTAGAAAAGGAAATTGCTTTCGGCTTCAGAGAGGCAACATGCTAGTTATTTCACTGTTTCAGTCAAAATGGAACATGGTGTATAAAGTTCAATCAGGAAAAAACCCACATTAGTTTATGCACATAATTTTTTATACTGAAATGTTAAAGAATTCATCCTTTTTGTCTTTTAATACAAACATGTCTATAACATAAATCGAGAAAAGCGACATGAGCCTACTTGTTGAACATCTTTCTATATAGCTTTACAAGGCCTAATTTGCCATTGAATTACTTTAGCTTTGCTGTTTATCAAAAAACCTACATGAACATAAAAAAGGAAGTGTTTCCTATCAGGTAGGCCCATATGAAATAAACATTTGGGATAAAAAAAAACAGGAGACTGGATTTCAAAATGTCCTCAGCTGAGTTCCAGCTCCTATTATATGTATCCTGGGCAGTTATGGGGACCATATGCATTTGTGTTTTCCCAGGGACAGAACTGCTAGAATGAATCTTAATGACTACTTTGAATACAGTGTATTTTTATATTTTATGTTCATACCTGTATTACATATACATTAATGCATACCTGTGTTTAATTAGATGCACACGCACATAAAATACTTAAATGGAGCTTACGTATATTAATAGACAAATTTAATGTGTCTCATATAGGAGTGCAATATATATTGCAGTGTGGGGTTTTTTGTAATACTGTCTTTATTCTTTTTCCTGCAGAAAATGAGAATCTCTTATGCATTCTTAGCACATTTCTTTAAAAAATTATTTTAAAAAAAAGGATTAAAACATTGATCAGCTCATGAGCTAAAAAAGTATTAGTGACGTGAAAAAAAAGCAGCGACAATTCAGGAAGCACACAAGGATTACCACTTGCAAGACTCAGCTTAACATTTAGAATCTATGCTGTTGATTCATACAAAATTACATGGACATTATGGGATTTATCCTCTGAATTCAGGGTTGGGTTTTCTGGGTTTTTTTTAATTCCCAATTTTTCTTTCATGTTTTTAGCTGAGCTGGGGAATATTTTTATTTGTCCTGTGTGAGTAACTGATAGATAACAGCTTCTCAAAGGCTTGAAAGGAATGCTCATTTCATTCTCATCTGTCAGTATATGTCAAATGAATAAAACCCACCAAGTTTGAATATGTGTTTTTAATTTCCAAGTAGTTGACATCTAGATTTTACAGCTGTTGATAATGGAATCTAAAAATGAAAAATACAAATTCTGTAATCTAAGTTATTTTTAGGATTGTATATCTTATTAAATTTTCTGCGTTTTGATAAGTATACTGTAAGCCTTAGGAACATCTTTATTGAAACATTCATAGGGAAGCATATCTTGAGTGTAATAGAGTAATAGTACGTTTCAATATATAAACATTACAGTAAGACTTTTTTTTAATGTGGGCCACTGAATTATTTTTCATTTTGTACGTCCCAGTAAATTTTACTAAGGCAGATAATCTCAAATAGAGGTGCTACGTATTAACATAGAGAATAAAAAGAGAGTGTTGATTCACCATATCTGGTTTTGTAGAATCAATCTCTGCAATCCTCACTTTGATAAAGCCCCCCCCATTTAAAGGCAAATTTCTGCTCAGTTGTCAGGAGCAGATTGTAACTATTCTCATGCACTGTGTCTATGTATAACATATACAGTTCCGATCCATGATTGTAAAAAAGACGCAAAATTATCTTGAAGACATAAAGAACTGAAATTTGTCTCTATTTGTACGGATTTTGTCATTAACAGCAGTAGCATTATGACTAGCATTGTTTCTAAGTTCCAGTTCTGATTTCATTAACATCATTAAGTGATGCCAGTGAATGGGATTTTCTTTCTTTCTTTCTTAAGATGCACTCAAAAAAGCAAATACAAAATCCTTCCTATAAGAAGGACACAATTTTCTCAGGGGTTTCTCTCATGTTACACTTTAGCAATCTCTCTCTTTATTGTGTGAAAAGAAACAATTTATTTTCAGTACTTAAAGGATACAGAATGTCTGACTGACTGCGGTCATAGCCTGTTGTTTTTAACATAAACATTACAGCTGTGTTTGCTTTGAAATATTTGGCCGTTATCCAGTAAATCTGTGCTGGAACACTAAATTATCACCTTATGCCCTCCTCCATCATAAGAAAGTGCTTTTGTCAATAAAACATTGCTGCTGTCTTTTCCTACTTTTTATTTCTGCACATTCAAGAAATTTGATTTGTTTTGTTTATCATCATTTAAAAGCTTCTAGCTAGTGGATGTCCTGAACAGGTAACTTAACAGGCATACAGAAATCCTGATGAAAGTCTGTCCTTAGTAAATGAAGAAATTTATACCTGGACCTATTTTTGGTGAATGTTTCCAAGATCTTTAAGATTTCACTTATTTAAACTGTCTGGTTATTCCACTGTTGTCTTGACAGATATGAAGATACTTGTATCTTTGTCATCTGCTTCCTTACTCTTTCACAACTATCACATTGTATCGTGTGAGCTTTCGGGGCATATCTACATCATGAAAACAAAATGGATTAATTAAAAAGGATGAAAATAGCAAACCTGCCATATTCTCAGTTTTCACAAGTGCTAGTAAGTAGGCGAGACTTACAGTACTGACCCTAAGCTATATCCTAAGTTACTTTTTTCACAACAATTTCAAATTCATCTCCTTAACCTAGGATAGTCAGTGTTGTATGCAGAAGAAATGGGGCTAGTATTTAATAATTATGTATCTCCCCACTAATGCTGGTATTTGAAATTTAGGATACTGTACATTGCACAAGGTTGGGTGTTTTTCTTGTCTGTGTATGTGAGGATAGAGCAATTACCATATGTTCTACCTTTCTTCCAGTGTTCTTGAAGGAGGTTTTTTTCCCATATGCTAGCTGTCTTTTTCTAAAGTTGGAGGGTTTTCTTAGTCAATTTCTCAAAAACCTTTCTAGTTCTCCGTGCTGTTTTTTGATTCTTTGAAATGCTTTCCAGTATGATAAATAACAAATCTCCTCAATTAAGAAAAAGATTTAAACATGTGCTTAACTTTAGGCATATAAGCAGTTCCATTGATTTAAACAAGATTATTCATTTGCTTTGAGTTAGGAATCTGTTTTAAAGAGTCTTGCTGAACTTGAGTCATAACAAAAAGAGTGGATCTAACATTAAGACAAGAATTACCTTCCCAAGCTTATTATCTTTTCAGTCTTTCTTCGTGTTTGTAATCCTTTATCAATTTATCAGTCTGTATGACAGGCTTATATCTCAGACAATTTGTATTCCATTTTTCAAGTCTCTTTTTGTGAAATGCTAGATCTCTTGGTTTCCCAAAGTCTGTTCTGCATTACGTTTATTGCATTCTCTACACGGTGTTTTTAAGAACTTACAAGATTGATTTTAACCACATGCATTTAGATTGCAGAATTTGGTTTGAAATCATTGCAAAGACAACCAAAGCCCTTGTGAGTTAAATCTCCAAGATGTTATCATTGTGTGATAAATTTAGCTGATTTCTGCCCATTCTACCTTATTGGCACAAGGGAGTACATCAAAGGTGTTTAGCACAAATAAACTATGTAGTTATCTTAGAAAAGAAGCCTCTGTTTCTACCCAACAAGATCGGGTCCACTTTCTCTATGATCAGAGTATTACAAAGCTAGCAAAGAATAATTTATATCAGAGGTTCTGTGATGGAATGAAATGGAGCTCTTTTGAAGTATGATCTCTGAAAGCACAGCATGAAGCTCAAATAAAGTGAAGGACATTCGCTATTACAAGTAATGTCCTTAATAATCTTGTTAGTCTAGTCTCCCTCTGTACGAGACAAATGGAACATTATTGGCTTATGGGCTGTAGTAAATAATTTAGTTTCCAATATTCAGGCTGCTTTGACAGTAAATTAAAATGACATGAAAGGGGCTTGTTGAATAAAGAAAGTATCCAATCAAATTTAATTGGCATGACTAAGGCAGTAGAAATATGTTTTATAATTAAACCATGTTGTCTTGGAGCTTTATAAGCATGTATGAATCAAAATGTCAAAAATTATTCTTTGATACTGTGCATTTAAAACTTTGCATGGTGAATAGTTTTCTTAAACAAGGTTCTAGACATGCATATTGATTCAACATGAAAATAATTTTAAAGTTTTAGAGAAGTCTGGGTTTAGCATTTATCTACTGATCTGAGGATTTTCTGTAAAAGATTAAAATAATTTTGCAGTCCCCTCATACTTAAAAATCTGGCTTTTGTACCAGTTTTGTGTGATCCAGCCTTTTACTGGGGTATAAACTCTGGAGTTTTTCACCTGTTGTTAGAATGCTGGATGGCTGAAACCTATTTCACTAATAGGTGAAAGCATAAAAGAAAGAAACCAATAGGAAGCAAAAAAAGGAAATACAAAATGGGTGGCAAACTAAGAAATAGTTTTCTTTTACTAAAGTGTTTCTTTAAATGTTTCTTAGTTAATCAAGTGATTTTAGAGTTCACACATATTAACTAAATATTACCAAATACTAAGTGTTGAGTTATTTATTCATCTCTCTGCCTATGTAGCTTCAGGAAATGTACACTGAATATGTTTATCCCTTAATTGCATAAAGAGGCAACATCTCTGTGGTTCCAAGAAGGACTGTACCTTTAGAAATTTGCCCATTTCCAATCATTCTTTTGTTCTTATATACAAAATCTCCACTATATAATACTCAGTTATTTGCACATCCCGATGATACTTCTTTCTCTAAAAAGAGAACATACAGCTTGACTGACCATTTAAAAAAAAAAGAGAGAGAG
>VZTL01010701.1:0-10675 GCA_013400535.1 Scopus umbretta
CAGCCCAGCAGGGCCGGCCCCGCCCGGGGAGTGCAGCCGGGGGCTGCCCGCCTCCGCCACGGCCCCCGCAGGGCGGGGAGAGCCGGGGGGGCCGCGCCCGGGGCCGCAGGGGTGGGGAGGCCTTGCTCAAGAGCACCCCGGGCTGTGCGGCTGCCGGCCGAGGTGCAGGCAGTGCCCTCAGCCAGAAGCAGCGCCGCTGCCCTCGGGGTGAAGCCCTCGGGTGATGCCCTCGGGGTAAAGCTCTCAGGTTAAGCTCTTGGGGTGAAGCTCCCTCAGGGAGAAGCTCTCGGGGTGAAGATCCCTCAGGGAGAAGCCCTCGGGGTGAAGCTCTTGGGGTGAAGTTCCCTCAGGGTGAAGCCCTCAGGTGAAGCCCCCTCGGGGTGAAGCTCTCTCAGGGTGAAGCCCTCGGGGTGAAGCCCTGCTTGCCCCCCCAGCCCTCCCTGCGGTCTCATTCCTGGGAAAGGTTCTGCTGCAAGCCTTGTTCTGCAGCCGGGAGTGGGTCTGAAGCGGGCGGTTCTCCTCACCTCTGCTCCAAGAGGCACAGTTGGCCTCCGGAGGAACCCAGTGGGGCTCCCCAGACACCCGCTGCCTGAGCCTCTCCTTCAAATCATTCCTCAGCACCTCGCAGTAAAGACACCCCTCTCCCCAAAGCTATTGAGTCCCAAAGGAAAAGGAAAAAAAACCCAAAAAGGGCAGGGTGTGGGTCTTGCAAGCTCCAGCTGTGAAGGCTGCAGCACGCCCTGAAGCTGGGAGGGGTAGAGAAAGTCCCATTCATCCCGCAGCACCGGCTCTACTGTGTGCGGGGACGAGAGCTCATCTTCGTCGGGTGCCTCCTGCCCTCTCCGACAGCGTCTGGCCCAAGGCTGCTCCCAGGGAGCCCGGCGCCGCGCAGCTGGGCATCACCAGCCCCCCACCAGGCCCCCCAAACCATCTTCAAACATCACCAACCTGTCCCTGGGAAGACACCTCCATGAAGAGAGGTTTTACTGCAAGAAAAGAAGAGGGAGCTTTCCTCCAGCCCAAGGGGTGCGCGGGAGAGCAGAGGGCTGTAAATCAGCCTCCCTTTGAAGGTGCTCATTGAGCTGCTTCTGTTAAGACCTACGCACAAAACAAGGCAGTGGGGATACCAGCATCTCCACTGGAACTCCGAGGTAGACACAAAACTCTTCGAACAAGACGCTGCGCTGCCCGCCGAGGCTCGGGGGTGTCCTCGGGTCCTGCCAGGCACAGGAGCAGTTTGCCTTGGCTCTGTGTTCGCGTGGGAAAGCAGAGCTGCTCCGGGTTCCCTGCCCGCAGGGCTTGTGGGAAGAGGCGAAGGGAAGGTTGTGGCTGTGTCTGCCGCCCCGTCCTGCTCTGCTGAGCAGCGCTGCCAGTAAGGGGCCATGTGTCGCCCCGCTCTGAGGAAAGGGCAGCCAGCAGCAGCCTGCCGCCCCTCCCTGCCTCCCTCTGCCTGCCTTCGTCATCCGGGAAAACAGCAGTGTTTCCACTGAGAAGCTCAAAGTGATCTTTATTTTTTTATTTTAGGTCAGAAGTTGTGACTCGGTGAAATCCCCATGCTAACAGAGTTCAGATGAACGCCTTGAACCAGGCTGCCTTCCTACCTGAGGCCTGCAAGAGACATCTGTACCTGCTGGGACCATCGGGCTCAGGCCAGCCCGGCCCCTGCCTCTCTGCCACCCACGTTTGCTGCCCCGTTTTGCCCTGTATTGCCCCAGTAACTGACTGAGCACCAACCCCCCCTCACGCAGGAGCTGCCCCAGCAGTTGAGCCCTGCGATAGCGGGTCTGCGTCTGCTCAGCTGGAGCCACTGAGGGCGACTGGCTTTATCTCGCTCTGACATCCCTTCCCCGTGCTGCAGAAAACAGGCCGAGCAGATGGTGACGGCAGCAGGGAAAGCACGCGCAGAGGGGAGCCTGACCCGTGCTGCCCTATGCATCTACGCTGCCAGGCTCAGACTGGAACAACATGAGGTTTCCAGCAAAAGCAGCCAGCAAAAACAGGGGCTGAGCTGCCGGAGCTGCTCTTGACTTTCCACAGAAACACGCCCTGGGCTCCCTGCCCGCTCCCACACACTCCTGCCATCCCGGTGCAGGGCAGCAGCCTGGGACGTCGCCCACAGCTCCCAAAGCCCATCTGGGACTGACCCCCGGGTCTGCCCGGCGGAGCTGCGGCAGAGGGGCTGCAGAGCTCGGGACCGGGACGGCTATATAGGACTAAGGGCAGGTATGCATTGCTCCAGCTTTCTTTTTCAGACCACTTACTAGAAACACTCACGTTCCCACACATTACTGCATGGATTTTCTTTCTTTCCCCCCATTTTTTTTTTTTTAAACCAAGTTAAACTTGCATAGCGGGCTATAAGCGTGCTGATAAAGCGCTGATTGAACAGCAAACCTGACTGTTACCAAGGTATCTCTAAAAGCTGATACCCTCCTGAAAAGAGCGTAAGATATGAAAAGGGAACAGCAGGCAGTTGAATTCACAGGCTATCCTTTATAAACAATTACCATTTATTGCTAAATGTAAATAAAAACCCAGAAAGGTACCTAAATATAAGGCAATTAGTGTTCTGTATAGGACAAAGCTGGTAAGCAGCCAACAACATAAACCTGACATTTCCAGTTTCTCTGTTGCAGTATGACAACACTGGAGAGTATATTTAACAGTTATTTTTCTGCGTCTGCACGTAGTTGATGTGCTCACAGCCTGCAGCGTTAACAGAGCTGCCGACCTCTGTTTGGAAAGCAGAAGTAGCTCCTTTACAGTATGAGATTAGTAGATACACAAACCACTCATGGGTGTTACCTTTCACGTAGTCTCAACAGAAGCATAAACTGCAAAGAATTTATGTCTGATACAAAAAAAAAGGTTTTGGTAAAGAAGGTGCTTAAAGTACTGAGGACAGAAAGATCAGCATTCGTTTTAGCCTGTAAGGTACTATGATTTCCTAAAATAAATAAGCATATAACTTTGCAAGACAGGGAAGTCAGCATTTTGCTTTCAGCACAACCCCGCTGGCAGGGTGTATGGGTGTAACTCCATGGGTGTATCTGCAACCCAACCGTGCTGCAGCCAGAAATTCCTGAGAAGTGGAGGGAGCAGCTCAGCCCAGCACAGAAATTTGCATCTTTTACAGCCTGTCCTGTGAGCCTGCGTTTACGGCGGTTGTTAAGGCAGCAGGTCGGCATTGCACGGAAATGTGTGGTTGTGGAAAGGACGAGTCAAATGGGTTGTGACATAACCGAGCTCCGTCAGAAATTCTGCAGAAGGCCTGAGCAGTTTCTGAGAAACGGCGGCTTCCCAGTCCCAGCCTGAGAAAAAGCTGGTCAGATTAGTAGGGCATCGTAACTGGATTCGGGATGTTAGGAAGAAATTACTGAAAGAGATAAAAACTCTAATGGGAGAAGCAACTATAGGAATTAGCCAACTCCTGCATAAGTAATTTTCAATCAATTTCTTGGAACATTAAAAGATACCACAATTTAAAAAATCCATTTTGTATGTGCACATGCGACAGAGCTGATCTAGCTTATTCTTTGTTTTAAAGCAAAGTGTAAGAGTCCTAGCAAGTCAGACCATTGCAGGGGGCACTTTAGGAGTGGAACACATGAAGGGTTTGCATGCATTATGCTTCCAGTGCTATTTTTGTTTGAAAAGATACCAATCTATTTAGGCAGGTGGGACCCCATTTAACTGCATGTTCTGTCTACATCTGCAGTGAGATGGCAGGAAGAGCAGCACATTCCGGTTGTCTTTGCAACCATGCAAGGAAAGTGCAAATGCCTCCTTCCAGGGTTTCCTCCACAGGGGTCCCTTTGTCACGGTGTCACTGGAGGAGAGCAGCCCCGTCACAAATAAATTGCTTCAAAGCTGTAGGTAAATCTTTCCATGCACTTCCCATGGGCCATATATGCAGCCTGGGGGAAGAAAACATTCACATGAAAATGAGCCCAGCTGTAGTTTCAAGGAGAGTTAAGCCTTCTGCCCAGAATTTTAAAAACCCATTGGGTTTGGGGGTGAATTTTAGCACTGCACTTTAGAAAGGCTCAAACCAATCCCTCCTTCAAACACTAGAGGCTGTTTTCAGGCATCATTCCACTTTCCCCTGGCTCTTCCCTTCCTCCAGTCTTCTGGCACCAAGGGGCTGATTTTAGAGGACCCGTGTTTTGGGGCAGAAGAGCCAAGTTCCTGAAGTACAACACAAAGCGGCGTTTCTCACACATTAGATCATGTGTCAAGCTGCTGCTTTGACACAACCTCTGAAGAAGTGCCAAGAATGAGGAGTAAAAAAAGAAAAAACAACTGGAAGATATTTTTAAGTCAATCTTTGTTCTGAAGTTACATAATAGAGCAAAGTAGAAACTTTTAGGCAAAAAAAAAAAAAAAAAAAAAGACAAAGTTTCCCCCTTTCCTTCTATGCTGTAGGATCTAGGATGCTTCTCGCCTTCATTTGTTCCTACCAAGGGCCCAACGTCACCAAACTTCATCTCGTTTAAGGCCTGCAAAGCCCTTCTTGAAGCCCTCTTCATCCACTGATATCACTGCAATGCCTTCCCTATGTACACTTCTACAAGTGCCCAGCCAGGCAGTTCCATTATCCTGCCTTTCACCCCACGACTGGGATTCTTTGATTCCTTGTTTAACAGTCCAGACAAATACCTTGGGGTTTTGGTCACAGCCATCAGCCTGGCAACGCTAGAAGGTTGGACAAACCCCACCTTTGAGAAATGCGGCAGCAACGGGGAAAATCCCTCCTGGCCACACTGCACCTGCACGGGGGCATTTCTGGACCTGAGCTTAAGCACCAGCCTTGTCACATTCGTGTAAAACCCCAGGCTGTGCGGGTTCACACACAAAATCCACCATGAGAGGGGTGACAGGTTTTCTGGTTTTGACCCAAGAGACATGGCTCAGGGACGGGCAAGTTCAGCATGACCCTGACACCAGAGAAATGCTTGTCATCCAGTCTCCAGCTGGGTAGCGAGACCCACCAGTGGGTGTTTAGTCTTTATTACTTCCAGTTACGTGCTTGTGGTTTCTACCCAGAGACCGTTTCCAACATAACTGACACTCACCCTTGTTATGGGTAAAAGAATCCTTTGCAACGGATGGGAAATCTGTTGTAGCAGCACTTCTGCCACGTCCAGCTTCTCCTGGCTGCCCACGACCTCGCTAGCGTGGAACAAGGTTAGCATTAGTGCATTGCCTCTCGCTGCCAGAACAAGGACAGAAGCCCCAGCACTCTTAGAGGCTACGTGATATAAAGTTATCTCTTGCTTTTCAATGGGTTAAACAAATTCTCTAATAACGGCCAGGAAACAGCTGACAAATGAAAACACATTTCGTACAAAGCAAAGCTTTTTTAAGAGGAGGAGGTCAGTGCAGGCCAACCTGAGCGTTGAACCAGATGCCCAACCAGCAAAAAATACAAATTATACAGAGAAAACTTACAGAAGAGAAGAATATGACAAAAAAAGAAGAAATCACTCACTTCCACAAAATGACGCAACTTTAGACCATTTTAAGTTTTCAAAGCAGCCAGCTTGGGGGAGGATGCCAGAGATCCCCATGTACTTTGGAGGACACACAGATCCTTGGCTGGTCCTGGGAGAATAGTACTTTTGGGTTTTGTACAAAGGTACGACAAATCTGAAGGCTGGGGTAACACAGCCCCTTGACACTGGAGAGAAACATGGGAAAAAAGGAAAACTCCAGGTATAGGACTGGGAGTAACCAGGGAGTCCCGCTGATGAGTTCCCCTGAACTCAAAATGAGCCTCCAGGACTGACCTGGTGTCCTGGAGAAAGAAGAGTGGGAGAAGGAGATGGTATTTTGGAGTGACTCTTTATAAAGTCTGAGCTTCATTTCCTGTCTGAAAGCCTTCTTAGACGGTTGGATGGCATTTCCACGGGAACCTGAAAGAATGACAATCACTGTGTTAAATGAATCTAATGGCTTTTTCGTAGAAGTGTGATAAAGGAGCAAATTAAGTTGGGAAACATGAGACTTGATTCAATGTAGAATCATTTCAACTCACTTTGGGAAGGAGGACTCTTTTCCATTTCTTTTGCTCCAAGTTTGACAGATGTGCTTTTCTCTAGGGTATAAATAAGTATTGCTAGGAGCACTACGCCTTTCTTGCACAGAACATTCATTCCTTACTTTAGCAGCACTGCATTTTTTCTCTTTAAAATTGCAGTATGGCTTACGCTTGACATATCCTGTACTAAGCAATCATAATATGTTGAGCTGGTGCATGCTAAATACTGAACTCATAATAAGCACTAATCTCAGATGAAATCACCTTTGCATTCAGGCGCAGCTCCACTCCAGACTCCGTTTCTTTTGTCCATGCTCGTACAACGGATGCTCACATTTCCAGTGAGTTGGAAGCCAGAGTCACAGCTGTAAGTCACTGTTGAGTTATAAGCAAATTTTTCTACACCTTCGGCATCGTGCTTTCCGTTGCTAATTTGAGGAGGTGAAGAGCAGGTAATTACTGCAGGAAAGAAGGTCAACATGAGTATTGCAGAAAGGTTCGGTAACAATGAAAATGCAAAATGTTTCTTGAGTCCACCTAAGATTCCTGAAGGCAACTGAAGATGGGTAACTAGCACAGCCTTGTCTCGATCATCTCTCTTTTCCTCCCGAAATGTTTCCGTTGTCACATCTTTCTCCCTCTCACTCCAAGGGTCACAAAAATAAACAGGCAACTTGGCGTGCCCTGGCTTGTGATTCCTCAAAGTCTCTTCCCATTACCTCCACTGCAACCTTAACTCATGAGAAAATATGTTGACCTTGTGGGAACAAAACTGCTGAAATACAGTGTCAGCAGCAAAGTGGGTATTTCTCAGCTGCAGTGCTGGTGACAGATCTGCCACGTAATATCAACAAAAACGAAGTACGGAGACAGGTTTAGACTAGACATGAGCATGCAGGACCTACTGGAGAGAAGTCAAAAAGTAAGGTTGGATTAATCTTACATTTACAAGTTGGAAGTTTACTCCATTCAACATCGTTTCCTTTAAGCTGACACTGGATGAAACTGCTTCCATCTAATTTGTACCTAAGTGAAAATATACAAGAGAAGAAAAATTTGTGTAATTATCCAGAAACCGAGAACAATTTCCCCCCCAGTCCCAGCATGATCAGGAGTGTAGAAAAGGCAGTTTTAGAGCAAGCAGACACGCAGATACAAGCTGGTTAACAGGAGAGCTCCTTCATCTTGCTCTCTGCCAGGATCCTTGCTAATCTATTTTTAGGCGATTCTCTCCTTTGACTCACTGCAGAGCGCATCCTCCGTTGCAGAGATGGGAGAAGTCATAGCTGGCGGCTAGCAGAGCACNGTGGGACATGCTGTCATATTCCCATCCTAAGGGAATATCTGGAGAAAAAAAAAAGCTCTGTTACATTTGAAGCAGCTGCGAAGACTGACAGAACAAGCCAGACGATGCCAGATAGCTCCTGCTAGGGAGGGAGGAATACTAGCTGGGATCTTAAGAGCTTAATTTTGCAAGTCAGTCTACTGCATATGTGCCCTGATTGAAAGCAGGGCAGAAAGTGTGCGTCAGCTCACTGGTGGAAAGTGTGCTTCACTGCAGTTTTCTAGCTGAACATCACTGAGTTTTTAAAACTCATACATGATCCCTCTTTGTTCAATATATCTCAAATATGTTAAATGGAAATAGTTTAGGTAAGAAGTAACCTGTTTTGAAGTCTATATTATAAACTGATGGTACAACAAGCTCTGTTGGGATAGATACCCTGAGGCAGTTAAATTTCCTCTGGATGATGTTTGAAGGGAAAGGCAGACATAAATTCAGATCCCAGTCCCTTCCCTCCAGCTGTGTCTTACTCCTTCCCAGCCCAAAGCTGTAATTCAAGTGGGAAAAGCAGCCCCGCGCTCCGCACTCGGAGCAACACCGTAGAAGCAATATATTGTGCAATAGCAGCCCAGCCCATGTCCACAAATTCATTGCACTGGACCGGAGTTTGTATTCCAGCATCAGCACCGGTGTACTGGAGCTCGGGGCAGTGCCCCGCGGACTCACCCGTCTTCGCAGAACACGTTCACTCTTGCGCCGAACTGCAAGTCTGTGAGAGCGGCCATCCTGCCCCCGGGCAGCGCTCCCGGGTCGCCGCAGGATCTCCCTGCCAGAGAGCGAGGCCACTGTTAGAGGCAACACACAGTGATGGAGGAATAAAATAAAATAAAATAAAAAATAAATAAAAATAAAATAAAAAAGGCTAAATAAGGGACAGACTTAGAGGGTTATACCCAAAGGTACCAAAGCATTTTAGTTCCACGCTTTGGAACATGTCACAGCCGAGCTGGCAGGTGCCAGAATCTGCTGTAGGTGAAGGTGTGGATCCCCGTAAGGGCTCCACACTCACAGCGGTAAGCATCTCGCAGGAGGGCAGAGGAGAATATTTGCGGAGATATTTCCATCTCAATAGATCGGCAGTAAGTTACTCGACTGTGAAAAATGTATTGCTGCCACATCAACGGTCTTAGTATTACATGGATTTCACCAAGAAACATGCTTTGTCTTAAATTTGAAGTTCAATGCCAGAATTGCAAATTGGCATTTGTCCTGTGCCTATGCTGTGTCCAGATGCAAACATATCTCCTGACATGAAAATCATAACAGACCTGTTCATGCCAACAGAAAAACAAAGAACACTATTGATACTCCCGCTCTTCGGTCTTAAATATGAATGTCAAGGAATATGCACCAATTTTGTGTTAAGCATGTAGCTGTTGGGATGATAACGACCCAGCTGCACTTCAGCATGTGGGCTGAGAGCAGCCACCTGGCCTGCTCTGAACTCCACAGCTGCTTTTCGGCAAGCGGAGCGGAGGGGAGCAGAGATACTCACTCCTGCACAGCTCAGCAGCTTCCGACCACGTCAGGTTTTCAAGGCAAGTGCTAGTGGGGGAGCTTTCCGAGGTGTTCTCATAGCCGGGGCGGCAGACGTAGCTCACATTGCTCCCAACAGGAAAGAAATTAATCTTCTCGTCCACCTTGGACAGGGCAGCGAACCGCAACCTTCTTGGGGCAGCACAGCTCCCTGGCAGTCAAGGAAAGCAGGCCTGAAAGAGCTGCCCGCCGGGAGGCATGCAAAATAAACCTTGGAATCATAGAAATGCTCACACAGCGGTGCTTTTGGAAAGCTCCTCGCATTCATCGCAGGTTACTTCTGTTTTCATACCAGGCTGTTACTCTGCTGAATGCATCTTTTGCAAAGCACCGATGAAGACGCACTAAGTGCACAGGCAAAGCTGTTAGCAGGAAATAAATCACACACGTGTGCCGTGGGGCAGCACCCTCTGCAGCCGCTTGCACAGCCTCTGCCAGCCGGGGCTCGGGAGGAGTGTGAGCATCCTGGGCTCCAGCCGCCGTCCGACGTACCCCCTCAATGACAGGCACAGATCCTGCACCCATCGGCAGCTCTGATGAACAGCAGCTAAGGAAAGTGGGTTTGTACCTCGCCAGGACGCGTGGTGCCATTGCAGAGCAGCCGCCGTAAGTGGCAGAAGTTTTAAGCCAAGCGAGAGACAGGCGAAGGAGCTGTGTTTCAGAGAAAGGAGGTATTTACGGCCGCAGGGCTCGGTCAGCTTTGACCAGCGCGCGCCGGGCAGGCACTTCACCGTGTCCAACATCCCGGGGATTTTGATGGCGCCTTCGAGGCACGTGTACGTCACCCTGGATCCAACGGGGAAGCTGCTGGTGAGCTCATCGCTGGACGGTCTGGAGTGGTTCATGTGAGGTGGGGGCCCACAGTCACCTGCAGCAGGAGAAGACCTCTTTGGGCGAGGGCCCCGTTGCCTGGCCCCTTCCCCAGCCCCAGCGAGCATCCCAGGACTGTGGCTGGGCTGACCCAGGCTTCCTCCGTAGGCAAAGGCACGGGGCAGGGCTGTACCCATGAGAGCATCAAGCAATGGGTCCCCAGGCTTGGGGGTGGTGTTGTCACCCTCACCAGCCCCTGAGCAGCAAGGTGGGACCTATGCAGGTTTCGCTGGTCCTCCCCACACATCCCGCATCCCCATACTCACCACGAGCCACTGGCATGCCTAGGAGCCCCAGTAAGGCCAGGAGCAGTGCGAGGTGGCCGGAGCCCCATGGCCCGGCAGGTGCCCTGCAGCACAGGGTGCCTGGGTGCTTCCCCTGTCGTGGTTCTCCAGACTTCATTGCAGCAATTTCTGTGCTCCTCTGTGGAGCACCGTTGGCTCCAAGGGGCTGTTTCTGAAGCTGGGAGGAGATGCAGCACAGCAGACTCAGCCAAGCCTCTGGAGCTGTGGAAACCTTTCCAGAACATCCACAGAGCTAAACCTCCTGCAGGGACATGGAGAGCAGCCAGGGGTAGGGGACAACTGTCATCCACAGGCTTGGGTAAAGCCTCCTGGTCCTCCTGCCCCACTGTAAGGGATGGGGGAATAACTCAACCCTCTTATTTGACCTGAGACTGGCAGTGAGCACTGACTAGCATGGTTTTACCAAAACGAAATGCTACCAGAGCAGAAAAGTCTCCCACCCAGCCCCAAGCTGTATCCAGGGTAGGAAAATGCCTACTTAGTCATTTGCTGGCAGGTAACGCAACACAGATCTTCCATAAACAGAGGTAGTGAAACTAAGAATAAAAGCATTATCTTTTTTGTTTGTTATTTTTTTTT
>VZTL01010706.1:0-28079 GCA_013400535.1 Scopus umbretta
AAAAAAAAAAAGGCCAGCTAATAGAGTTAAAACTATGTGGTTTATGGGAGAGAATGCCAAAGTTAATTACGGTTACCATCTGTTTCATCAAAACACTCGTTTGCTTTGAATACCTCTATTGTCAGGGCGGGTTTTAATATCTTTCTCAAATTTCTTTCAGCAAGAAGGTACTTTAAAATTAAATTACGTTCTTCCCCATAATCTCTAGCAGACAACAGAGTGGTGGTGTCTGCAGTGACCTTATGGTGCTCTTTCTTTTAAAGGAAATATTGCTGCGGCTTTAATCACTGCAAGCTTAGCTCTGTGGGCAGGAAACTTGCCTGATTTTTTCCAGGGATTTATTCAAGGAGGTCTTTGGGTGTGTGTTTCTGTTTGAGGCAAATTACAAACATGAATGGCATTCTTTTCCCCAGTATCTCCTTTCCACTACCTGACCATGATTTAATTCCTGCAACATCAATTCTCCAAAAACCCACGAAGAATTCACCTCTCCCTGTGGTACTTCTGCACGCATACACATGTATGCGCACACACCTTGCTCTTAAGAGCTATGTCATGATACACAAGTTAGCTGCCTTGATAGTCTCACAATACACTATTGTGACAGCCTGGAGGAACTGAGTGCTGGATACAGCACGAGCTTTTACCCCAGGAACTGGTTTGCAGCCATTTTCCACAGGCTCCTGCTGTACTGCTGGGCTGCCTGCGTTCACTGGGGGATGCTAGCACAAATGCCAGTTCTTGCCTGGTTTCCAGGAGGGTTGTGAGGTGTTTGAACTTAAGATTATGTATTGCTATCGGGAAATAGAAGAGGCCAGACTAGTGCTCGGGTGATGGAAGCAAGGTGGCTGTGAAGCTGGCATCAGGAAAACAAAACCCAATAACTTCTTTTAACAGCCCGTCTGTCTTCTTACATGCACATTCTCCAAAACATTCATTTGGTTGGCAAATGAGAAGGTGTCACTGGCTGAACATTTGTAATTTCCAAGGCTCAAAGGAACATATGAATTCATGTGTACTGAATCCTATGAATTCAAGGAAAATTCAATGGGGATTTAATCTGCTTCTGGAAGGAAAAATTCTTTGCTGCCTGCTTCAGAGAAGCAAAAACTTCCTTTATTATTCTTCGTAAGAGGACAGTACTGCTACCACTCAACATAGTGAAATGACAACTCCTTGAAAATCTTGCTGCTCTTCCTTCTTGGATAAATGCTAACCTAATGGGAGTGATAAAGAATTGGGCAATAAGATTAGAAAGAGAGATTGTTCCTGCATCAGTCTATTAGGATTAACCAGGCTTTGTTCCATGGCAACCCGGCTAAGAATAATCATGACTGCAAGTAGTGCCGTTCCAGTTTCTTGGGTGGAGCACAGAGTGAAATCGCTGGTCTCCAAACACCATTGTTAATGTGTTTGGTGGTTCTTAAATGTCCCTGTGGCCGTACTTCAGCAATTGAGTGAGAGCTGTTGTTTTTGCCATCTTACGTGATGCATAAGGAGTTCCAAACCCTGCAGGTGAGCTGAGTTCATAAGGTCTGTGTATTTTCAGGTTTTTTTTGGTGAGACATGATTTCTGACATTAGCAGTTGATGTTGACAGTATTGTCTCCGCCGCCTGCCCTGAGTCACCGGTGGTGTACCGAGGCGTAGATGGAGTATGTGAGAGATGTGGGCTGGAGCGGTCAGGCTGGCACGTTGGTGGGTCCTCACAGCAAACCGGTTCTCAGGAATGTGGATCTCTGGTGGAGGAGAAGGTCAAAACACCTTCTCTCTTCATTCTTGCTGCAGTACACACATACCCAGGGCCCGTTCTGGGTGCGGCTGAGCTGGGCCCAAGGGAAAGGAAGCATTACCAGCGAGCAGTTTGGTTACATCGATTTTGTCAAGGAAGAAGCTTGACAATCTTTTAAGAATCATATATCTTGCATTTCTTTATATTACTTGTTTTTATTATTCTACTGTACACTCCCCCTACCTCACATTGCAATGTATTTTTATTTTAAACACATCTGCCTGTCTAATCTGCACTTGGAAACTATGGTGCTTTCTTAATTCACCAGTCTAAGTTAGCATGAATCATTTTACGTATTTGATTATGGTGGCATAGTCATTTCAACAATGGTGATGAGTATGAATTAAACCACTTCACTGCAGGCAACACTAAACTTACACAGGGTTCAGGTAGCACTTATTTCTGCATGCAAAACCACTGCAAAATACTCTGGCGGGTAAAAAAAAAAATATTTACTGGCTTGTGGTTTAATGTGTATTTCCATATGGTCACTTAGTTCTCCTAAAACCAGCGGAGGCCCTAGAAGAAGGTGTGTGCAGGGACACCACTGCTCTTCACAGGTGCCTCTCTTTGAGGGTCTCACTGGGGTAGATCTATGCATTTGGGGCACTTTCCTGCCTCTCCTCCCCACACCCTTGCCAGGTGTGTTAATCCAACAGGCCTAGCTCTTCTGGGCACCTGGCAGCCTCTGTCTTTGGGGAGTCTGGCTGATGCCAAGAGCAGATGACACCTTGTTTACCTTCAGCTCTTGTTACCTGAGCCTGTTGTCATTGTCCAGGTTCCTCCATCGGTTGATGGAGAGTGGTGGGTACCACCAGGGGACAGCTCGGGTGCTCTTGGGGCAGGCCTTGAGGATGGGGGGGCTGCCTCCTCCCCGAAACTCTGCCCTCCCTCCCCTGGCTGTGAAGGGGACACAGGCATCCAGCCAAGACCTGACCCAAATGTGTAAGGAAGGAGGGGAGATGATTGCCAGCCAAAGCGATCCAAACACAGATTCATCAAAATAAAGCACTGTTTATTCATCTGAAGGGACGTGGAGTGCAGAAGAGGGGATGAATGGAGTGAAGCCCAGGCATACATTTCCCCATTAATTTTAGTCTCTCCTATGTAGCTTTGGCAAGATACTTTTGGTTCAGTTGCTCTCATTCTTGAGTTCAAAGTCACCCTTTATTATGGGTGTTTCTCCCAGGGAGTCAACACTAGGTGGTGCTGACAATTCCCCTTACACACACACCCTCCACCTGGCTTCTTTGGCAGGCCAGCACCTTTCAGGTTTGGGCCTTCTCTTTTGTCCTAGCTCCAGATCTGCGTTCTCATCGGCCAGCCGTTCACCAGGGCATTCCCCAGCTCGCACCATCCCTGCTCTTTCGCAATGGACTCCTGGTGTCAGCTGAACTCCACCTTGCCTTTCCATCATTGCCTTTCCTGTTTTTTTTCCCTCCAATAACTCACTTCTGATTTAACTCCTTAAAGCCAGAGTGGATAATGGCAAACTCGTAAAAATTACAGCGTCTTTATGACATAATATTCATACCAGCCGTGTTTACCACGTGGAGCTCAAACTCTTCAAGCATATAGTTCAGTTGAAGGTAATTCTGGAGTCTTTTTACTTTTGAAATAGCTGGAAAAGATGAACGTACGATTTGTGCTTGTGGTTGTGTGCAGCTCTGCGTGCCTTTGGGAATGCAGGGACTCTACCTTTGAAGGCTGTGGCCGCGTACAAAACATCTGTAAATCTTGTGGAGACATGACAGATAGTCTTTCTGGGGTGTGTCATTTGGAAACTCGTATGCAAGCTTGCAGAAAGCCCGTCTCACTGATTGCAGTCTTCAGGCTATAGAGGATTGTCCGTGCAAAGCAGACCTGCCGCACGCACACGCAATGCTTTGGGCACAGGCATAGGTTACGACGAAGGACCCGTCCCACCTGAGAGTTTCCATGGGCAGTGTAGTTAGCTGTAAGAGTGGTATGTGTGTGGTCATGGTACTGAAGTTCCTGTTTACCATCAGATTTTCCTGTCCTGGTAGAAGTATTGTTATGTGCCACACTTTTGCCATGAGGGGGGAAGTATGCATTGCTTACCAGCTGTGTCTTGATTCCACTCCCTGCCCCTACACCGTGTCCTCATGTATGTCCACCTCTCAGGCTATATGTCCACCTCGCCGGATGCCTGTTGAATCAGCCAGTTGAGGCTGATGTACTTTTCAAGATACTGGTTTAGGAAATATTTATGCAGGGACAACCAAGGAGAAAATACGGCCTCTCTGGTGTCTTTTGGCTGGAAGCTGAAATGAAGTTTGTTGGCAGGAGAGAGGAGCAGATGCTCTGCAGGCCAGCGCTGGAGCATGGGGCAGCGCTCTGGGGCTGGCCGCAAGCCACGAGGGACAGGGCTGCGTGCTCCAAGCCCTCTGCCCGGGGTAGCTCACACTCGCAGCACTGGGGTAAAACCGTGGCGTGCGTGACAAATACCCTCCATGCCCACCGACTCCTGAATATCCGCCTGGAGCAGGATCTGGGACTGTCTTTGTGCTGCTTACCAAGAGCATTTGTTGTTCTTCAGATTCAAATTTTTAAATTTTTAGACAAAAATAATATACGTGCCCCTTCCCTAAATTACAAGACTTTGTTCAATGCTTTGTGCTTTTTTGCCAAGCTCATAAAGAACGCCTCTTTTTTAATGCTTTGCAGGAGAGCGCGGATACTTTTTCCAGAACTGATTTAATCTGTATACATTGAAGTTTGATGTCCTGCAGATGTTTGGCTAAATTCTAATAAAACAGCCAGAGTGACCCACCATGGGAATTTTATCATAATCCTCCCGAGGAAAGAAATATTCATCCCAAGGGATGTGTCATAGGTCAGACAAAAACTGTCATACCTCCTCCTCCTGCTTTTGAAAACACCTATCTTCTTTACTTTTATTTACAATAAATATATAAAAGCTTTTCGTCAGCAATTTGTCTTTTTCTTTATGTGCTGGTACACTAATTATTACAAGTTCCACACACTGCAAATCTTGCCATAATGGTATTTCTAGTACGACAACTTTTATCTGCTGACTAAACAAGCACAGTCTTGCCTTTTCTCAGCATGGCTGTGAGTAAAAAACAAGTCGCTGGGTTGTGAGGATCTTAGGGCTCGCCTGTACGCAGTTTTTGCATCAGTGCAATTAGACAAGTTTAAGTCAAAGCAGTGCAGCCCCCAAGCACGGGTGAAACTGCACTCCTGTTAAAGTGCTTATATCAGCACAGCTCATCTGGATAAATTCATTGTAACAAGCAGTCCAAGCTAGAATAGCTGCACTGGAGTACATGGACCGGCTGTCCTGGTCCGGCTGAGACAGTTCCACAATGTCCTTCACCGTGCCAGTGCTCCCAGGACATTTTTTCTGACACTGTATGTGTGAGCTTTTAGAAAGAGCTCATAGGGCAAGGCCATGGACATCTCGCTGTTCCCCAAGAACATGAGATTTCTGCCTTTGTCTCCTTTCAGATCTGAGAATTAGGGGCCTGGACTCTGAGCCTGCAATCGGTGATAGGGAACAACACAACATGGGGAACGTCCCCCTTCCATGTCACTTCACACCAAATGACTAGGTGCAGGAAACACGCTCTTTGCCACACACCTGAGTGCAGCAAATGTTCTTCTGACACAGAAGCTCATGCAAGGGGCTCATCATGCGGAAACCTCATCGCAGGACCAGACTCAGAGTAGCTGTCCTCTACCGCATGCTCTACTGCATATGACGCATCTCCTGTATCGTGGGGGTTTTGTTTGTTCCTTTTTTATGGTTTTGGTTTTTTTTAAAGCCTGGTCACCATGTGCTGGTGGTGTAGGTACCCAATGTGTTTGCTTTGGCAATGAAAGCAGCTGAAGAATTTCCCACTTCATCCCCCAGCCCAGCTGCTCACCCTGTCCCTCTAGGTTGTGCTGATGCAACTGTTTGCATATCGGTAGTATAAGCCAGGTCAGAGAAATAACGTATGTTAAAAAGTAACTTTCAACAAAAAAATCCCCACCCACAATGGGAAGGGGGACACTGACTTGTGATTGGGACAGGAATGCACTGCAGAGGGCAAGCAATTTTTTAAGATACCATTATGGAAGTGGTTCATACAGGACTCTGGAAAAGAAGTATGAAGCAGCTTGTGTTAGGGGCAAGGGGGTTAAAGCCACAAAAAATGTGAAAAACAAGTGTTGAAATAAATGGAGCAAACAGCAAAGATGACATTTGGAATTACACAAATGTGTTGTCATCCACAGTGAGTATCAAGTGTACTTCTTCAATCTGTCTAAGCTAATATAAACAGAGAGCAGCATGTATATCTAAAAACACCTCTGCCAAAACATTGCAGATAGATACCCATCTTGCCCTGGAGAGATGATAAGGGAAAAGAACAAACCAGGTATGACAGCTCCTAGAGGCATCATTTAATGCATGGTTAGAAGGCATTTGCATTCCACTCTAATGAGAGTGGTAAAAACATATGGGGGGGAGAGGAGAGGAGAGGAGANCTTGCCCTGGAGAGATGATAAGGGAAAAGAACAAACCAGGTATGACAGCTCCTAGAGGCATCATTTAATGCATGGTTAGAAGGCATTTGCATTCCACTCTAATGAGAGTGGTGGAGAGGAGAGGAGAGGAGAGGAGAGGAGAGGAGGCGGTAGGTCTCAGTTAAAAATTAGAACACATTAACATTGAAAGTTAGTTTCTCAAAGTGTCTTCTCCTTTTTTTCATTCCAAATAGAGACCATGTGAGTTCAGCATGAAAAAAAATAGAGGTAGCATCAATGCTTCATTTTGGATGCTAAATTTACTGGAACAGATGTGAATGCTTGTATTGCCACTGACATAATTAAAAGCAAGTCTTCCTTCAACCTGTTTTTTTTTGTCTCATAGCAAGCTGTTATGGTTAAAAAAATCCCACCTCTTTCCAAACATACACAGCATTAAGCCAAAAGACCTCTGCATGAATTCTTGTTTGAAGGAGTAACTTTGACTCAAATTGAAACTCTTTCAGGACACTCCTAGAGCTTGTCTTTCGTAGGAGGTTGGACTGACGGATTATAGAATTTTTTTCCTTGATGAACCCGCATGGATTTGTCCAACCACCCTAAAGTGCTATTGGCAAGAAAAGTGAGGCGTCAAGGTTTGATGTGATTCACAGTGAGGCTAGGAACCAAGCTGCCACCTGATTTTAATGGTGACTCTCCAGGCCCTGGTTTGCCCATAGGTGATCTTGCTCAAGAAAGAGGAGAGAGAACTTCAGGGTCTGCAGATGAGAAACACTACAGGCTTGGGGAAGAGTGGCTGGAAAGCTGCCTGGCAGAAAAGGACCTGGGGGTGCTGGTCAACGGCCAGCTGAATATGAGCCAGCAGTGTGCCCAGGTGGCCAAGAAGGCCAACAGCATCCTGGCTTGTATCAGGAATAGTGTGGCCAGCAGGAGGAGGGAAGTGATCGTGCCCCTGTACTCGGCACTGGCACCTCGAATACTGTGTTCAGATTTGGGCCCCTCACTACAAGAAGGACATCGAGGTGCTGGAGCGTGTCCAGAGAAGGGCAACGAAGCTGGTGAAGGGTCTGGAGAACAACTCTTAGGAGGTGTGGCTGAGGGAACTGGGGTTGTTTAGTCTGGAGAGGAGGAGGCTGAGGGGAGACCTTACCACTCTCTACAACTTCCTGAAAGGAGGGTGTAGTGAGGAGGGTGTTGGTCTCTTTGTCCAAGTAGCCAGCAATAGGACAAGAGGTAATGGCCTCAAGTTGTGCCAGGGGAGGTTTAGATTGGATATTAGGAAAAATGTCTTTCCTGAAAGAGTGGTGAGGCATTGGAATAGGCTGTCCAGGGAGGTGGTGGAGTCCCCATCCCTGGAGGTGTTCAAAAAACGTGTGGATGTGGCACTTGAGACATGGTTTAGTAGTCATGGTGTTATTGGGTTGATGGTTGGACTAGATGATCTCAGAGGTCTTTTCCAACCTTAATAATTCTATGATTCTATGATTCTATGAAATCTTCCTCCTGTGACTAGAAACAACATTGGCTGCTCTGTGACCCTTGAGTGTCTTTTCACTTTGATGTTAAATTAAGCTAACAGATACATAATAAAGCTTCTGCCATATTTTAAGTGCTGTTTGGATGTAGTCTATACAACAACAGCTTCTAAAACAGCTTTGCTGTAAATAGGAGAGGATATAATATGCATTTTTATCTCATAGTAAGAAAAGATTTCTCTGTAGGATTAGCCAAAGAAACAGTGTTTGCATTTTAATTACTTTTCTGCCTTGAGTTTAAATCCTGGTTTAATAACATTGACTTTCCAAAAACTTTCTGGTGTCATTTTGCCTGTCAATGCTGGAAATCCCATGAAATCACCACTGATCATATTTCATAGATTTGGGATGAAATCTTGAAGGAGTTCCTGAGAGATTTTGGCTATGCATAGAAAGAAAGTGGAAAACTGTCCCTTCTTTCTTTGGCTTTGATGCGGAATGAGTCCTGCCTTGGTGATACAGTCTTTCCTCCTTCCTATCGTGCTCTGGCAGGAACGCCTGCATGGAGTCCAGCCATTTCCTTCCCTTTCTGCTCTTCTCCCTTGCTGCCATGCTGCACGGAGGGCCTCTTCCACCTGCAGAGCTGACCTTTTAGTACCCAATGTGCTGTTCTCTTAAAATGTGCTTCAATCTGTCTTGGCAACTTTTGTGTGTGGCCTGGAGGGACATATTTTAAAAACCCAATAAACAACAGATTTCAGCTGTTGACCTCAGCAGTTCTTAGGATCTACATCATTTCCCTGATACTTGCAATCCAGTAACTGGAGAGGACGCAAATTGGCTGGCTTTTGGCCAGGGAGCTGGTTCCTCTGCACATCTCTGCAATCATTCCAGTCCATTGCCACAAACGCCATGGGCAGTTTCAAAAAAAACGTTTGACATGTTAAAGATGCTTCGGTCTTTGCAACGGTATGCAAAGGAGAAGCAAACAGCCTAGTGCTGCTTTGCGGAGTTAAGAAGTTGCAGTACTGGGAGGTGAACGAGGCCATTTTCTGGTATTCATTCTGCACAGGCACTGTTGAAAACAGTGGTAAAGTGGTGATTTTTTTCCCAAGCTTCAGATCAAGCCCATATTCCTGAGAGGGCTCCATGCTTCCCCCACCAAGCAGGTTGGCACTTACTTATGTGAGCTGATGGCCACAGAGAATGAAAGTTCAGGTGGAATGAAATAACAGCTTACCCAGGGGGGAAACATGTGCTTCCCTGGCCACATGAATGATGAGTACTTTCGTGGATCCTGTCCTCTTCTTCTTGTGTGTTTACTCACACAACAAACTTGCTGGAATCAAAGTTCATTAAAAACACAGAAAGCTTTCTCATTGATTGGATATTAAAAAGATGAGGCACAGCTATGTCTCAACAAAAATGTATTATATGCCATCAGAATACAGGGGGGCAACATTTTATTTTTATTTTATTTAAAACATTTTATTATTACCTTTATTACGTAGGTAAAGGAGGCAATGTGTTTACTCTTATTTCAACTGCATATATGGTGACAACTTTCTTTTACAGTGCAACTCCCTGGTAGACTTTAGATAAATCTTTATGGTGCATTCCAGCCATCGCATCACAGTTATTTCTAAATAGCTAGTGTTGTTGCTTTAATGGTTTTGGGTTTTTTTTGTTTTGTTTTTTCTTTTTTTTTTTTGTGGCTGGGACAAGTGCTTGTATCTCTTCACTCATAAATTTAGGCTCCTTCCCTGCTGCAGTGGTAGGCACTCAGATCGGCAGGGATTCACCACTGCTGTTAGACAGGGTCATGTCAGAGGGTGAGTTTCATCTATGTAAGGTGCCTGGTTCTCTTTTAACAAGCACTCGCAAGGGTCACCACTGGGACAGTCACACCAGCTCCTGCTGCAGAGAAGGCAGAAACAGGTAAGGGATCACACCAGAGCAGTGCTGCAAATAAGGGTGTATGGTGGGTTGACCCTGGCTGGATGCCCACCAGAGCCACTCGATCACTCCCCTTCTCAACTGGACAGGGGAGAGAAAATATAACGGAAAGCTCATGGGTCAAGATAAGGGCAGAGAGATCACTCAGCAATTACCGTCATGGGCAAAACAGACTCTACTTGGGGAAAATCAGTTTAATTTATTACCAATCAAAACTGAGTGGGGTAATGAGAAATAAAATCAAATCTTAAAACACCTTCCCCCCACCCCTGCCTTCTTCCCAGGCTCAACTTCACTGCTGATTTCTCTACCTCCTCCCACTGAGTGGCACAGGGGGACAGGGAATGGGGGTTGCAGTCAGTTTGTCATCTCTGCCACTCCTTCCTCCTCAGGGGAAGACTCCTCACACTCTTCCTTGGCTCCAGCATGATGTCCCTTCCACAGGAGACAGTCCTCCATGAACTTCTCCAACATGAGTCCTTCCCATGGGCTACAGTTCTTCCTGAGCTGATCCAGCGTGGGTCCCTTCACTGGGGTGCAGTGCTTCAGGGACAGACTGCTCCAGCATGGGTTCCCCACGGGGTCACAAGTCCTGACAGCAAACCTGCTCCAGCGTGGTCTCCTCTCTCCACAGGCCCACAGGTCCTGCCAGGAGCCTGCTCCAGCGCGGGCTTCCCACGGGGTCACAGCCTCCTTCAGGCATCCANGCAAACGTGTTTTACGCGTAACACTTTTTTCTGCAGGACTTGCTTTCAGTGCAAGTGGATAGCAGACTCTGCATGGGTAACACTGTCAGCTATGCAATAATTTGGTTTTCTTCTTATAAGGTCTCAAGCCCTGTTTGTTGAACATCCCTCAAGTCTTGTTCAGAGGAGAAGATTATTTTCTCAGAAGACTTTCTGTGTGGCTTGTATCAACAACCATCTGATGGCTTATGCAAGCCATGAGGGTGGCATCATCTCCACAGGAACTAAGATCCGTGTCAGAAGTGTCCGTGTTGTGTGTGTTAGTTATTTTGGGTGTCCTACTTGAGATGTTATGGACCCAGCATTTGGGATCATTTGGCATTATTTGACACTTTCTCAGATCAAAGCCAGTAACCCCAGGTAAGCCTGGTGGGAAGGGTTGTTTCTCAAATTCTTTCTGGGACTGAAAACACAGAAGAGAAAGGCTTCCTAGTCTCAGTTCCTCTGCCTGTACCCAGGATGGTCAAGAGAGTGAAGGAACTGCATTTATAGAGAAGGGCCTAGTTAGCTCTAAGCTGGACCTTGTTCCCAGAAAATAAAGGTAAAAGTTGCTAGCGTGTCTTTGCTGAGCATATGAACATATATTTTTTCAGACATTTGTAACCTGGAAATAGGAAAAAGCATATTTCATGCCAAACTGCAATTCTTTCCTCCCAAGGATGGTGACATTGCAACCCTTACATATTTTTTAATGTGAAAAACAACACTTTGTCCCTTGGTGTTATTCTGTAGTGCCTGATCTCCCACAGCTGACATGAAAAGCAACACCCTTCCCCCCTGCCCAAAGCCCCTGATTAAATCAAACTGAAGTCAGAGAATGGAAAATTTCAGACCATCTGTTCAAAGTTATAAACACTTGAAACCAAGGTGTTTTTCCGGCTGGAGCTATCAACCATATCTACAATAATTAGGCTTCGTTTTGTTTCTTTAAACTGTGTTCCTTTTTTTTCCCCACACAAATAGATTTGTGATCTAGAGCTCCAAATGCACTGGAAAAAGCAAAACAAACAAACACAAAAATCCCCTTCCTGCAAAGATGAACAGGGAGAAAATACTCTTCTAGAGTCAGAAACAAGGGTATTGTTCACAGGAAAGACAAGCCATAGCCGCATACGCTTACAAAAGTGGTTTTCCCTCAGATGGAATATGGGTTTGTTGCCACCCTTGGCAGCGAATTACTTTCATCCTCCATCCATAGCTCTTTGACATGAGGATCTGTGGCTTCATTATGGTGTCAGAGGAGTTAACAGTACAGTCTCCAAACCCTCATAAAGGGGGGGAAGGTTGGATTTTTTTTTTATCTTTTGCATTTTTTACATTTTTTACAGATTTGTGGCTATTGCTGCATAACAGGTGACTTGCAGGGAGTACGTACATTTAAATGCTTCTGTAGCTATCAACTCAGCAGTCAGCAAACCTCAAAACCCATTTCCATTTGAGAAAGTCTGCCAGGGTGAGGATGATTCCCTAATTAACCACATCCTCAGTGTATCACCCTTAGATAACACAAGGAAGTGTGTTCACGGCTTGCTGCTTCATCAAGCTGCTGCAGTGATTCATTCCACATCGGCTAGCACTGGGAGGGCAGAAAAGCCCGGGCTGACAGCGGAGATGTGAAGGAGAGCACCATTCCCATAGGAGCCTTTTTCACGTGGTGTCTCGCCTATCGTTTTTCCACAGATGAAGGTTTGCCCTGTGCTGTCCCAACAAGTCTGCCCTCCATTTACCTCCCAGAGTAGGAGTCGTTTATGGTTGGGTCAGCCGCTCAAAGCGTGTGTGTCGAAACGCGTGTTTCTCAGGCGCGGTGGCAGCTGGGAGCTGCGACCTTACAGGGGGATGAGCTAGACACCGGTCTCTCTCTGGAGCAGTAATACCCAGTTTCCACCAAATCCTGCTCCTGGAGACGGGAAATTTCTTGATGAATTTCTTGTAGTCAGAGGACTATTTGCCTAAAAGAAGAGAAGCTGGGGCATGGTGCCTCGCTCTGGGCACTGCACACACCACAGTGATTAATTGTTTTTTGTGGGATCCCCCATCTGACTATGGCCATCTGAACACTAGCTACATCCTCCCAGCCCAGGGCCTGGACTCCTTCCATGGTTAGGGAACAGCAGTCGCATGTAGGCATCTCCACAAGACATTTCATCTGTCTTGTTTCAGACACCCACCTCCATACAGGAAGCCTAAGCAACCATTTTTGGATCAGATCATCGAGCTCTTAGAAAGCTCTACTTGAGCAAGACGCATCCACCACTCTATATTCAGAAATAAATCTTGTATTTCTCTGAAGATGTGACAGGAGATTTATGTTTTGAAGGATCTCTGCATTTTTCATTTGATTCCATCCCCCCCTACATCATTCCTTGTTACCCACGTGTAACCTGACCATTGCTTATAGCATTATGATTGATGAAAGACCATTTATGTACGTGTGTAGTTTCAGGGTTTGTCATCTGCCTGTTAACAAATGTGATGGGTGCATGAATTACTGGCAGTGCAGCCTGGTGCTCTGAGTTATATCAGGGACTCAGTTATTTTTGTAGGATGCACCATATTTTATATTACACATCTGCAACACTGTTCCTTACCACTGCAATAGATCATTAGCTTTTCTTCCAAAGAATAGTCTCTTCTAGGGTGGCTTTACTGGGCCTGTCTTTCTCTGCAAGCACATTCCCTAAAGAGGCGAAGCACTACTCAAATGTGTCATGTATTAAGGGAAATACTGCGCTTTGATCTTCAATACTGGCTAGCCTAGGCTTCTGCCAAGCTCCTCACTCCCCAGCCTCTTTACCTACTACTGAGCAGGCTGATCAGCTGTGTATTTGAATTCTCAATCCTGCTTTGTCTGTCTTTATTCACTTTGCTGAAAGGCTCCCTTACCCTCCAAAGGGTGTCTTCTCTCATGTATTGGCATTGCAGCCCAATCTGTTCCAGAAACATGCCTGAAGATGACTGATATGTATTATCCACAAGCAAAGAAAATGCTTAACATGTATTTCTAAATCCTTTGCTTTTAACCGTGTGTACAATGTAGGGGAAGTGGAGTTTGGTTGTAAGTCTTGTCCCACCAAAAAAATCCTGAGTGCTTGTTCTACCAGTAATGACCTGCTACACATCCTATTTTCCTGCAGCATTTATCACATTTGTTTAGGCTGTGCTGAGGACACAGACAAGGATGAGAAACTAAGAGGTACTGAGCTGACAAGAGATGCGGAAGAGAGACTTTACGGCACAGAGCTGACTATACGGGGTGAGACAGGTAGACAAAACAGGCACTTGGCCTAACAGCTGGTTGGGAGGATGGCGTTACACTAAAAGAAACAGAGTTATTTAAAAGCAGTTAAAAGCTACAGATTAAAATGTCTTTGACAATGGCATCACAGCTGTATGTGCCTGCAAGGAAGATACACTCTGAGGAAGACAACTGTCAGCTGGGCTCTGCAGCAAAGGGGAAGCCATCTATTACTTCTCATCAGAGGTCTTCACTGCAAGTGGTGGATTTTTGCCTTTGTCAGTGCTGGAATCTCTAAAAAGTACAGGCGTCTTAAAAAGGGAGAAAAATAGGTTCTCTTTGTGTCTGGTTAGTAATATTAATGTATGAGTAGTACTGTGGCTTTGAAATGTTGTGGGAGTTCCTTACCTTACATCAGCTTCACAAGCAGGGCATTTGTCTAGTGCCAGTCTGGCATACCAGCCTGACTTTCAAGAAGCCAATGTCCTTAGTATGAGTTGTATCTCTGTTAGGATGTCCTTTTTTTCTTTTTTTTCTTACAAATAAGCTAAGTCTGTTAAATAATGTTTATTCGTTGTCGAACTTTACATACTTAGAAAAGGAGGGGCCTTCTTCCTCTTTAAGGACGTTTGTTCTACTTCTGAGGGTTACTCATTTCCAGTGTACTAGCAGGTAACATAGACAGCAGGGTTTAGCAACAGATTTTCTGTATCTGAGTCACAGGATGTACTATGGAAAGAATATAACGTTCTTTAGAAGGAATCAGTGTTTTCAGTTTAGGACATACGCAATGCAAAAATCAGCAAATTAAAAAAGTGGTGATGTCTCACCATTTTTGTCACACTGAATGTGGCCAAAAATGCATCGACCTTTTAAGAAAACATACGAAGCCTCTTTCATTACATTTCCTTCTCGCACTGGTAGTGACTTGTTTTGAAATAGTACCTCCTAACTTCTATAACTTTAATCCTATTCTTTTTAACACAAAGCAGTAAATAACCTCGGAGGTAGTTCCCTGAGTGGGAATTGGTTTGACCGATCAGTGCATAAACACTTTTCTGTGCAAAAAGCCTGTCTCTTCTGCAAAGACTTCTGTCTTAGCCTGTTGCCATGCCACTTGCTTGTGGAGTTGTCTAGTTTGATTAAGCAGAGCTAATCAGAACTTATCACCTTCCCGCTCTTCGCCATCTCCTTGCTCTGTCGCTGTCGGCAGTAGCCCAGGCTGGCTGCTAGCTGCTCAGGCTCATAGCTGGGTAACATCTAAACCAGTATGTGACATACAGTTGACCTCACTTCCAGGCACAAAGACAGGTAAAATCAGCGTTCCCTCGTCTGTGATCGGCTCCATGAAACGTGAGAAGGTGATCCAGGAAAAGGCCGCAGAATAATATTTGTAACAATCGTCCGTGCGTAACTCACCTACGTAAAAGAACAACAACAAAAAGAAGTAGCAGTAAGAGACAAATCTTCAGACGCTAGCCCTTTCTTGTGGTTGTAAATGCAAATCTTTGTGGCACTGCTGTACAAACAGTCTTCTGTGATCCGTTGACTAAAAATATTGAGGAACACTGGAAACACCACCTCTCCGTTTCTATGATTTTTTCTCTATGCAAAGGGTAACTAAACAGCATTTCATAAGGCATGTGTGTCTCTTCTGCATTGCAAATGTGACCCTCTCCAGCAGCAACGAATGTGAAAAACGAGGCAGGGTGGCCGTAGGCCCTGCCTGAATGGCCCTGCTGATGAAGCACCTTGGAGAGGAGCACTGAGACTTTTCCCCTTTCACTGAGGAAGCCATTCCCCACAGGCATTATCAAAGTGACCTCCTGGTCCTCCTTAAAATCCTTCTTTGCCATGCCACCTAGCCTTGCAGATACCCACCAGCAGGCACACTGGCTGCTAACAAGGCTATTGCCAATTGCACCGACTAGTTTTGCCTCAGCGCTTGATCACTATCTATCTCCTTTCTTGTACCGCAATCAAACTGTAAAGGTCTGGGGCAGTGAATATCTCCTCCTTTTCTGTGTATCACTTAGCCCAACAGGGTCTAGCTTGCGATGAGGATATAGAGGAGCTAACGCAAAAGAAGTAAAAGAAAAAAAAATTGCAAAGAATTAAAATAATAAAGAGTTAACCAAAGGGAGTAATAAGTACCCGTATTTAGCATATTAGACATATTTTTAAACAGTTAGTAATGGAAAAGATCACCATAGGAATAGTAGTTGTTACTATTTTTGCCTTGTGTAGATCTTTTCATCTATGAATCTCTAAGCACACTAATTAAAGACTTTGCACATATCCAAGTACAAATAATTCCCATCTGGAAAGGATGGGATGCTGAGAGCAACGCAATCTAATGCCAACAATATCCTCACCTGACATTATCGCTGTAGATCTGGGGTTAAGCTTCCCTTTTTAATTAGCTAGCAATCTCAGTATGACACAACAGGCTTAAGTAGGTCCTCATCTACCGTTTGATGCATGGGCCAGTAGTCACCATCAGATCGTGGATGTTTGCTATGGGCATGTACCAGCAAATCTGTGACTTCTGAAATGACTCAGTCATTGGCCAGAAACACCTGCATGCCGGCCTGCTTTGCGGTAGCAGTAAAGCTGGGATTCAGCTTCAGAGCTGAAGGTGGCAACTTCCTTCTCATTTTACCACTCATCATGTGTGGTAAAATAATTCCTTTCTCCAATTTTTTATTGACAGCATTAAGATTTCAGCTTTCGCTTTGTGGGATGGCAACCGCCTCTTCTCTGCAGTAAACAGCAGAGCAACCAGTGTCAGTATCAACCACACACCTTTTCCTTGGAGTCAGGCAGCCGCAGCCCCAGAAGACAGTCTTCTCGGTTAGAAAGCAGTAAGCTTTTACATTTTTATCATATGTTGTTTTACTAAAACTTCTGCAGGTGGTTAGGCAACTTTTCACTTCGCTGTGTGCCCAAGGGGAAGGATAAAGGCAATCACTCTCTCACACCTCATCCCTGCCGCCCTGTTCGACAGCAAGGTGAGTGGTTCCCACCTGTTTCAGAGGCCAGCTACCCATTTCCAAAATTTCCAGAGCCCAAGTGCTCTTCCCTTTTCACAGACTAACAACGTCCCAGTCTTCCTTGGAGCAGCTCTGAGTCAGGCTTGGGTTTGTGCCATGGACCCATCAGAAAGAGCGAGGCAGCCAAATAGGCGAAAGGTGCCGCAGTCACATTTAGCTGTATCCTTTGGTAGCTGTTTCAGTTTTAATTCCCTTTTTGTTCAGCCTGGAGCAGATGGTGACTCAGAGCACCTTCGGGTGGGTAGAAAAGCTTCCAGCAGCGAAGTCTGGAGCACTGAAACTCAGCTGCTTGCACGTCCTTCCCCCTGCCCAGCTTGTGCTGGCCCAGGGGGCTGTCTGCTCAAACACCTCCACACAGAGAAGAGGATCAAGGGGGAAAAGTGGCAGATGGCAACTGAAGTTGGATCAAAACAGGAGGCCTCACCTCTGTGGGACAAGCACTGACAGAAGCTGGATTTTTTTCTGGCTGTGTTTTGGTTGGCTGTGTTTAAAAAGTGCCCCTGTGCAGAGGACATTGAGTTTTTTGATTTAAAAAGTCCACAACTTTCTGCAATATTTTCCCCATCTCATGCTGGCTGTGGGTGTAAAAAGCTGGCCCTAGACCCAAGTTAAAACATTTGTGAACATGAAGCTGAGGTGGCAGGACCCCTTGACGCTGCTCTGCTGACTGTCTGTCATGTTTCAGCTGTGGGGAACTGTTTCAAGTGGTGATCCATCTTTCTTGCCATGTTTGGTGTGTGAACGTATCTGTGCAAGATGTGTAGTAAAAGCAACACAGGCTTTTCTGTGGCCTTTCTGTGTTGACAGAAAGCTGGCAAAGCTGATCATAGCCCTTCCCAGGTGCCCTTCTTGTGATCGTTCCAACACGTTTTGCAAATGCTGAATTGGCCAAGGTAGCTGCTTTCATGTGCACTAAAATTCACCCATATAAAGTGCTGGGAGTGGATGTGTACAAGAGTGACAAGCAGGCCTGTAGGAACAGGTATATGCCCATGCAGTGCTGTTCTCTATGCAGCTCAGGATACAATAATCCTCTCCTGCAAATCTGGGGGTATTTAGCAGAGGTGCTCGGTACCTGTTGCCAGCTGTTACTCCTCCCTTTCTTTTGGTTCTCATGCTTTGACAAAAAAGAGATTGAGTGGGCTAGAAGGCTGATGTCAACAAAGCAACAAAGCGTCAGACTTCTATAATTTAGTTTTGCAATCTCAGTACAGGATGGGGGAAAAATTAGAGATGAGGCCAATACATGGCACTAAAGCTTGCTAGCAGGGCAAGAAAAAGTGGCAGAGATATCAAGCCTGTCTCTAAAACTTAGGTCTCACTTAGGTCTCACTACTCAAATCGATTAGGCAGCACTGTTAAGATCCATAAATTCGTGTTTGCTGGTCTACCAGCAGTGCTGATGCCAGTATCTGTATTCCTGACACAAGACTGAAGTGTCCCAGCTGCTCTGCAATGAGAACCCTGAAGAAAAGGAGGTCTAGCTATAAAGTTTGTCTCGTGGGGGGAACTGGAACCCAAGCTGATTCAAGTCAAACTTCTTCTTAATTATGTTAATAGTTGACAGGGGACAATCTGTTTCTCCTGGCTTTCGTCCTGATGATTAGGAAGGCTCTAAGCATTTCCTATCTTTTCAATCTATTTTTATCTGGAGGAGGTTTCACAGAGCGTGCAGTATCTCAGGGAGAACAATACTCAAGTAAATCAAACTGTGTCCTTTGTTCCAAGAAGGAAGTGGTTTTGATAAGCTTTCCTAGTTCTCTTTTGACAGCTTCAAAAGCAACGTGCCAAGCTAGGCACCACCTTGTTACGTGGCCTAGGAGAAGGTGTGTTAATGAAGGCCCCTGGCCCATCAGCAGGAGGCTGGGCTGGAGCAGGTAGACTCTACTGGTAAGTTGTGTCCTGCAGTGCCACATGTTTGGTGAAAATTGTTATCTTCTGAGACTCATATTGCAGTATTAAAAAAAAATTAAAAACTGGATGTGACGTTGGGGTCTCGAATTTTTAGCAAGATTTCTGGGGTTGTCTAGAAATGGAATATAGCTGACGTGGGGAATGGGGTGTGCCTTTCCTTTGGGCTGGGGCTCCATCCCATTGTCACCTGTAGGTGGAAGGAGCTACAGGGAGCCTGGAGGCCTGTCTGGTTGCACAGGGTATGGCCTCCTTCAGTGGAGGTAACTCTGCACTGGGGCAGGCCCCCTCTGAAATAAGCTCAAGGAGGAGTGCTTTGGTCTTTTTTAATGTCTGCACTAATTGCTTTTGTCATTTCATGTCCATGAGGTGTACATTCACCTGGCACCAGAAATTGTAGGGCATTGGCACGCCTGTAACCGCAAACACCTGGGTCTCTCAAGGCAGTTTTGTAGAAAAGGCGGCAGGGATCTGCCAAAACTTTGCTAAAATGGGAGCAAAATATTAAGTAACGCTTGGAGGAAAGTTTGGGGGAGATAATTCTCCAGCTGCAGTTTTGAGTGAAGACCAGGGAGGAGGGCAACTCCCCCCTCAAGCCAGCTTCCTTGCAGAGGGGAAGAGGGCAGGGGAAGGGGGACCCATTTTCATTCAAAGCAAGCCCCGCAGGTCGGCAGAGGGACTGCCTGCGGCACCTGGCCCTTGGTGGTGGCGGGGTGTCAGCAAAGGAGCCTGCAGGCCCCATGGCCAGCCAAAACCCAGCCCACACAGCAGCCCGGCAGCCAAGGCCAGCGGGTCCAGCCTGGCCTGCCATGGTGACCCAGGAGGCCTTGCCTGCCCCTTCACCAGCACCGGTCCCTGCGTTCAGGCCAAGCTGAGGGTGCTCTAAAGAGGGATAAAACTCTGTTGAAGCACTTCTGGGAATCTTGGCAGTGCTGTAAGTGCTTATTGTCATTTTAAAGGGCAGTTGTGTTATTTACTCTTTGTCTGGGTATGAAAGTTGCTGCCAGATTCTCCAGCTCATTTGCGGAAACTGAAGAGCCAGAAATAATCTCACAAAAATCTGTCTCCCAGAGTGTGGTTGTAGATCTACAGCACGGGCTCTTGCATCGCCATGGAAATTAAGAAATCTCTGACAGCTAAAATCTCACTGAGAAGGAAATGAAGTATTGAAGTGTCACAACATGGCAGGACAAAATCTGTCCTTTCTGGACTTCCAGTGAGATAGACAGCTTCGCGCCGGATTCAGACAGAGCGATAGGGATCGTAACGGGTTCCTATCAGAGGGTGCCACTGGCAGAGAGAAGTGATGTCCTGAAAGGGTAGGGAAGTGATCGTGCCCCTGTACTTGGCACAGGCGAGACCGCACCTCGAATACTGTGTTCAGTTTTGGGCCCCTCACTACAAGAAGGACATCGAGGTGCTGGAGCATGTCCAGAGAAGGGCAACGAAGCTGGTGAAGGGCCTGGAGAACAAGTCTTATGAGGAACAGCTGAGGAAACTGGGGCTGTTTAGCCTGGAGAAGAGGAGGCTGAGGGGAGACCTCATCGCTCTACAACTTCCTGAAAGGAGGGTGTAGTGAGGAGGGTGTTGGTCTCTTTGTCCAAGTAACCAGCAATAGGACGAGAGGTAATGGCCTCAAGTTGTGCCAGGGGAGGTTTAGATTGGATATTAGGAAAAATGTCTTTCCTGAAAGAGTGGTGAGGCACTGGAATAGGCTGCCCAGGGAGGTGGTGGAGTCCCCATCCCTGGAGGTGTTCAAAAAACGTGTGGATGTGGCACTTGAGACATGGTTTAGTAGTCATGGTGTTATTGGGTTGATGGTTGGACTAGATGATCTCAGAGGTCTTTTCCAACCTTGATGATGCTAAGATTCTATGAGCGGTTACAGTGCATTGAGAATTTCTATCTTGCCCTTTGGAAAGACATGCTAGTTAAACATTAACGTGGTTCCTTTACTAGTGGCACAGGTCCCAGGATGGGGATGAGCACAGACAAATGATCACAAACTTGCATTTCTCTTGCCTTTCAGAGATCCAGGGTTACATCCTGGCTTAAGGTTTCTTACCCCGTATTTACCTCATAGCGTGAGAGCCCCTGGTATGTCTGCCACAGTGATTCTAGGAAATAGTATTGCTGGTGGAGCAAGGTGAAAGTGTGGTTAGACAGCACAAGCTACATCTGCTGAGGAAGGTGCTGCTGTGCCAGTCCCACCACTCCCTTCTGTCCCAGTCTCTCAAGTACTTGCTACTGCCACGTTGCTTGTCGGGACACTGGTGCTTCTCTGACCCTTCTCTGAGCTGAGTCAGCTTCGTTAAGATAGCAGAAAACTAACTCTACAAAAAAAAGCGAATCAGTGCTGGATCTGTAGCAGGGAACTGGGTCCATTCACTAAAGGGTCAGATAGCTGGCAAGGAAAGGATTGTATGTTGGGGAAGAGTAGGGACTTGGAAAGGGGCAGGTCTCTCTCCTTTGGAAACAAGGAGCTGTTGGAACACGTAGGCTGTCTTGTCAAACTGCACCCTTCTTGCTCAGGGCTTGCATACAGCATGGCAGGCCTCGGCCCCAGCTCCATCAGTGAGGCAGGGCAGCTGAACCAGGACAGGCTGTAGGAGTGTCTTGGTTTTCAGCTGGGATAGAGCTCATTTTCTTCCTAGTAGCTGGCATAGTGCTGTGGCTTGGATTTAGTATGAGAATAATACTGATAACACACTGATGTTTTAGTTGTTCCTTGGTAGTGCTTGTGTTAGTCACGGACTTTTTCTTTCAGCTTCCCATGCTCTGCCAGGGGCACAAGAAACTGGGAGGGGGCACAGCCAGGACAGCTGACCCAAACTGGCCACAGGGCTATTCCATACCATATGGCATCATTCTTAGTACATAAACTGGGGGAGTTGGCCGGGGGGCAGCGATTGCTGCTTGGGGACAGGCTGGGCATCGGTCAGCGGGTGATGAGCGGTTGTATCATTTGTTCTTTTTACTTCCCTGGGTTTTGTTTCTCTCTCTTCCATTATTTGTTTTTTAAAAATTATTATTATTACAATTATTATTGTTGTTGTTGTTATTATTATTTTATTTCAATTATTAAACTGTTCTTATCTTAACCCACGCTTTTTCTTGCTTTTACTTTTCCAAGTCTCTCCCCATCCCCACAGGGGGGGGAGGGTGAGCGAGCGGCTGTGTGGTGCTCAGTTGCCAAGAGGGGCTAAACCACAACAAGGAGCCACTGCAAGGTGGGTTTCACTGGGCCTCTGACTTGGGTGAAGTTATGTGGCCATCTAGGACACCAAAGATATGAAAATAAGGCCAAGGGGAGAGGAAGTGGAGAAGGAGGCTTTCTTTGGCTCCAGTTACAGTAGCCCATGCTTTTGTTACCCCAGAGGCTCTTGGGATGAATTGTTTTGCTCCAAAACCTTCCGGAGAAGTGAAATGAAAAACCAGAACAGCACATTTACTCCTGAAAGGCACTTAGTCTTGAGGTATACACATGCAGCAGAAGACGCGGTGTCGTAATCTGGCGTTGAACATGGCAGGCCAAAGATAATGTGGATCAGGCAAAGGCATGCCTCGGTCAGGAAGAGTGTGACGTGGGATTTGGGCTGCCTCTAGGCTGACTCTAGGAGGTGACAGGTGATCCAGTATAAAACTCGAGTTGCACAAACAGATGATATTAGATCCTCTAGAAAAAAAGCCCAACCCTGCCAGTACAACAAATTAGCTGTGAAAACTCGGCAGCAAAAGTTTAGCAGAAGTCAGCACTTTACATTGTGTGGCTGCAGCAATTTTGACCTAGGAGCCCTAATGCTGGATTTACTGCGCTGTGAAATCATGGGCACAGGAAGGGCAATGCAAACGTGCAAACTTTGGCCAAGTGAGGCCAAAGCACTCTGCACCTCGGGAACGGTGGCTGATAGGAATAAGCCTGCAGAAAACTACAAGTTCTGCTGGGTCTGGTAGTGTTCAGAGCTGCCAGCTCTATTGTAAGCACTCACCAGAGCAGATTAACAGCTTGTCAAGTCCAGTATCTACATGAAAAGCTGAGAAGAGGGAATATGATAAATTATCTTTCCATATTCTGATTGCATCTAATTTGGTGACTGACCATCTGTCTACTTTTTTTAGCTTCTTTTTAAGTATGTGGCATATGTGCTGGCATTCCAAATCACTTCCAGATGTAAAATTCTTTCAGCTAACAGTCCCTTTTTTCTTCTTTCATGTTAGATATTTAGGTGTAATGGATATTGGCAAAATGATTTTTTTTTTACCATTGCCTTTCTCATAATTTTTTTTTTTTTTTTTTAAAAAGTGTGCTGTTTTCCAGAAGGAGTGCTGTGCTGGTCCTCTCAAGTAAGGAGCCCCAGTGCCTGCAGTATACACACTGACATCCAAAGTTTAAGTTCCACATGCTCCTCTGCACAAAATACTGGCGCCTTAAAGTAACAGAGAACACAGCCAGCTCCTGGGGTAGTGTGCTTCAGGTGGAAGGAACTTTATGAGAAAAGGGAACCACATGAGGAAGATATCAGTGTCGTCCCTGATTACCAGCTTTTTTTAAATAGCTAGAGGGGTTTGCCCTGGAGTGTCAGACTTGCACAGTGACAAGAATTGAGTTCATGGAAAAAAATTAAATAAGCAAAACACTCAATCCACATGGAATGCCATGAGTGTAAGTGCCTAAAATTCATCTCCTGAGGATTTCTGGACAACAAAATTCTCAGTACTCTTTAACTGACAGTGAAAATGCTTTGAAGCCAGCTCTGAAATTAATGCATTTCTAAAGCCACCTCATCTCCCCTCATGTCCTTTCACTTTCTGGCTCCACTTTAGATAACATGCTGCAACCATCCATTCTACAGAACTTATCACAAGCAGTATCTTCTGCCTGCTGGCATTCAGCTCATTATTGAGATGAGGGATCTCAAATATTTCCATTTCTTTTATCAGAAAGTTGAGAATGTCTGCATAAAATTACCAGTAATGAAAAATTCTTCTCTGAAAGCAGGTCCTGGTTATTCACGTTACCTGGAAGTAGGATAGCGAAGATAATGGATATTTTGAATCACAGATAGTTCAGAAAAAAATGAAAGGAAAAAATAATTTTGAGTTGCATTGAAACAGAAACCTTTCAGAAATGTTGGTGAAATCAAAAGGTTTGAGAGAAATAATTTCAGGATAAATGAAATATTTGGCTTGGCCTAAAATGCATTGTTCTGTCTGCTTTGAGCAGTCATGCATGTTTAACTTAGTAGAAAGTAAATCTCAAGGAAATACCGAAACAGAAAGCTGAAAAGAGATGCATTTCATTTTGAAAAAAGCAGAAGTGAAACAAGTAATTTTCTTCAAAAAGAATTCACCAGTTCACAAATGTCACAGCATTACTGAAGCTTCTCCGAGAAATAATTCCCACATTTGTACATGTAAGTTGTTTTCCAGGTGGGAAGAAGAGAGAGCGGGAGAGGGATGCAAATAGCCATAAAGAGACAGTAGTTGCAGGCCCTGCTGCCCATCTCCTCTGGTGAGGGTCCTGAGGGGCCCCAGCCCTGGTTTGCTGGCAGGACTCTTAGAGAAAACGAATCTGCCTGGGGCTCCCAGCCTACACTGTGCACAGATGGAGGCGTCTTAAGCCAGTGGAAGAAAATCAAAACCTCTTGTTCTGAAACGACTTTAATCTGTCGAGAGAGAGACCTCCATATGGATGTTAAAGTAAGCAGAAATTCTTACTGACAGTGTAACCCATTCAGATTTCCTGTATCTACGGATTTAAGGAACAGCCATTAGAGCACTGATTTTTTGTGCTGCCCGTCCCTGTTGGTGAGTGGCACCTGAGGTGCAGCCCTGCTTCAGGACAAACTCCAGAGGGCGGGAGTCCGTCGTCCCCCCCCCGGCATCTGGGTCAGCCCTTGAAGCACCAGCCTCTCTCCACTAAGAGCAGAGGGACTGAGGGTCTTGAGTCCGTGCTCTGCGTGATTCTGCTAGGAAAACGTGACTACTGCCTTGGTATTGCAGCCCAGGTGCAGCTCTGATGCTCACCGTTTAATTTGACCCCAAATTTTCAGACCGCTTTGTGTTTGATTTTCAATCCGTGCTTCAGCTTGCTTCGCCTTCTTGATCTTCCTACAAGATGTATTTGCTGTCTTTGCAAGACCATTATCAAATAGCTAGTACAGAGGAGGGAAAAAACATTGCTGTCAAAAATATATGAGAGATTTCTACTATTAAGGGCAGGCTATGTGAGCTCTAAAACCTTATCCACATGAGAACTGTACTGCCTTGTAATGGGTTAATCATCTTGATGTGGAAATGCTTATTTCTGGAAAGAAGATTCCATCTGCAGAAGCACCTTTGTATTAATGGTCTGACCATAAGGTGTGTGTGGTGTAAATGAACCAGTAAGGATAAAGTCTCATCTTCATATATAATTCAGTGGAAACTTACCAGTCGGAGTGTTTTGGCAGTTATGTCATTATTTGAAAGGCATGTTACTGCAATGTGGTGTTTGCTTGCTTTCTGGATATACTATGTACTCTGTGGATTAAAAAAAAAAAGTATTTTGGCATAGGACAAAGCAAAGAAACAACAACTTTAAAAAACAGCAGAGAAATCCTTCTGGTGGCAATCACTCCAGGCAGTAGGAGGCTAGTATTCAGCTAAACAAATCTTCTGGTACAGCAGGTTCTGGCTAGCGAGGCTCCATTGTCATTTACAAGCAAGCATATTTAAGTGATTAGGATGTCTCCATTCCATTTTGTTCTGATTTGGCTGGTCTCCTTGTGCTTATTACTGGCTGAGCACACTTAAGGGACCAACCCCTTCATTCACATGTTCAGTTACACAATAATTTTTTCATCAGGTCACTCTTCTGTGAATTGCTATTTGCCAAGTACTGCATGGGAAGCATTCGCTGGTCTCAGGGGAGGCGATGCTTCCCTTGTCTTGGGAAGCAGAAGACAGAAGTCCTTGCAGGCAGAAAAAGCTGGGCTAGATGTAAAATGCATTAGCATAAGTAAGATACAAATTTAAGGCACAGATATTGTACTTTCAAAATACGTCTGTGTGAATTCTGGCATTAAGGGAACTCTGGAACCCACAAAGAAAATAACTGCCATTAGGCTGGGAATGACAGTAAAAGAGGTTTAAACTGAACCATATTAAACGGTGTTTAGGATGCACCAAGAGCACGTTGTCAACACTGGGGTGTACCTCCACAGTACATCTGAGGGTTACTAGCAGTTTTCCACTGCCAGAAGGGGAGTCCAGCCATTCTCCATCAGTCCTAACCTAGTCCCTCCAGCCCTGCTTCCAGCCACATAGTTTTGTCCCTTCTCTTGAACCATCTCTGTCTCTCAGACTAGAATTGGTGAGCCAATTCTCACCTGGCAGGAACTGCTCACTGTTTTTTTGGGGTTTTTTTCTTGGCAGGGTTATTTTTGGTCAGCACAGCAATTCAACTGGTGCTTCATTCCATCAGGCGAGAACGGAAGAGTGCTCGGAAGAGAGCGAAGGCTTTCACCCAGTGTGAGGGGGGCTGGCCTTGTTCAGAGGCAAGGAGCACGTAGGTTGGCAGACCTCTGTCATATTGTAGCACCTGGGAGCCAAGCTACATTAACGGTGCTGTATAGTTGTGTAACTCAAAGGAGTAAGAATCCACGATTGGCTGTAAGAATCCACGATTTTTCAGCAGGATTCATAATGCTGCATTGTCTTTTCTCCATGTAGAGCTTCTGAGTATAGAGGGAAAACCAGTTTGTTTGGGGGCACCGAGTATGTACCCCTTACAGTAAGAAGCGTAGGCCTTGAGTAGTTGACAGGCATACTCTCCTAAACAGTGTTAGAGAAAGCTATGCCTTTGGACTGAGAATTACTCAATGGTTCCCTTTTTTCTCCCCTCCCAGTTCCTGTGAATTTACAGTGTCAGTGTTTCTGATCATGTCACCAAACCAGCCTCAAACACCAGGGTTTGTCCGTTCCACGAAAGCTCAAAAAGATAGAGAAATAATAGGAAGATGGCTGAAGGTCTCATTCAGATGCAGCCACATCAGTATGGGTTACTGCTGGCACAACGCATTTTTTCCTGCATAAGTGTTCCTCTTTTCGCGTTGGTATCGGTACACAGCTTATTCCTTAAAACGCTACCACACCAGCTGCAGCTACTGCCTCCTGTGCTGTTGTTCCAACTTGAGAGTCACTTCTGCTGAACTGCAGTGTAACTGAAACGCTGAGGTATTTGCATGGGAGGGGACTTTCTGGGGTCTAAGCAAAGCTTGTACAGAGAACAGCTAAAACTGCAAATGTATATGGGAGGTCTAGATTCTGTAGAAAAGATTCATGTGGGACTTTTAGAACAGTAAAGGAGATTTGGCCATGTACCTTTCATTAAATAGCATGATGAAATCCCCATGTGCTGCTTGGGAAATTTTGATATAATTATTTAATTGCAAATGACAGAGTCTTCCTGAGCAGTACTAGCTCTGGCTCTGACCCTTTAAAAATACAAAATTCATTAGGAAAGAATGAAAGAAAACAAATACAGAAAAACTGTTACACATACAAAAGTGCTGAAGAATAGAATGCTTTCCATGGTGATTTAAAAAAAAAAAATCAAGTTCTTAAATTCAAACCAGCATTTAGGGGCTACGACAACGTAGGAACCTTGGCAGCGTAAGGAGCTCTGACTGAAGGTTATGGTTATTATTCATATAAAAGCAGAATCCAATAAAGCAGGAGCCAGTTGTGTTAGAGTTTATCCAAATAATTGAAAATGCAGCTTTTATATACCTTTATTTAGCTTTTTTATCATTGTTTTAAACTTTTGGCTACTTCTGGTTTCTTTTTTTTTTGTCAAAACCACAAAAATTTGGTAAGGAGGACGTGGTCAGTTCAACTTAGATTTGCACTGCTTGCTTTCTCACCAGTTTCTTTCAAGACTTGTATGAGCGGAGGTTAGCTCGATGGGTTCTGAGCTTCAGTTCCCATTCCTTGACAATCTGAGCTTGGGAGAACTGGAGCTCGATATAATGCTCAGAGTAAAACCTAGGAAGGTGTTAGGTTTCTGCTTAGTCATCTGTTTTTTGATCGATGTTCCTTTTCTTCTTTCTTTCCCATTAGTGACTGCTGAATAGTTTGCAAAGAATGCTGCAGACGACCAACCTTCTGTGCTGCAAAGTGGAAGTGGAACTCCTCGGCCCCTGGAAGCTCCCCAGTGTGAACACCAATACCTATTTGTATAGAGTGCCTAACAGGTTACACTGTAACATGAGGTGAGGAAACAAATCTGTAGAATTCCTAGGAAAAGAGGAAAAGGAATAGATTTGAAGAGACCCAGTAAGAATGACTGCAGAATTAGAAAATTACTTTAGTTTAGCTAGTACAAGGTCTATTGTTCTGTTTACACCACCCCCTC
>VZTL01010711.1:0-10178 GCA_013400535.1 Scopus umbretta
CACTTTTACTCTTCCGTTTCTCTCCCCCATCTCAACAAGGCAGGGGGAGTGAGCAAGTAAGTGGCTGTGTGGTTCTTAGCTGCTGGCTAGGGTTAAACCACGACACTGACAAAATTAAAGATTTCTCAAACTGACAGCCAGCCTCACATGGCCATTCAGGATCCACCTGCTATTAGCCATATCACCCACAATTTCCAATTAATCTGTTGTTTTGAGACTTTTTCTAAATTTGCTTACGTGTGATAAAAGAAAAAAAGGATAAAATATGTTTTAGCAGTTAATTTTGTATTACTCTTAATACAGATTCATGTTTTCAATTATCTCTCTCCCCTAAAACAGCCATGTTCCAAAACTATGCAGCTATATGTAATAGTGAAATAACAAATTACATATGATGAAAAACTCACTTTGTTGCAAGCATAAGAATACTCACACTTGTGGACTGAATGTTACTGTTCTCACCATCACAATGATCAGGATGACAATGGTTAAAATCAGAGAAATAAGAGATACCTGCAAAGGTAAAAACACGAATTCAGTCAGTAAGCTGCTGAAACCTTAGCAGTACAAGGTTTCAAGTACAAAGTACTTTTTTTTTTTTTTTTAAAAAGAATAATTAACAACCAAGTAAATTTCTAAATATCACATATCGAATATTTATAATTAGAAAGCTTGTCCTATATCCCCATCTTTTAATTTTTTATTCCTTTTGAGTAACTAGCCAATTGCAACTACTTGTCTAATTTTAAGTGATATTCCCATTTTAATTATTTCTAATCAATGGTGCTCAGCATTTCAAGATCACCCAGTGCTTTACAAGATACGAGTTCTACTAGCAGCAGATGGAAAAAGTCCAGCAACTCATATGGAGACCAAAGTTTTGCTTAAACTACTCCAAGTTTTGCAGTATTTCTTGGGACAGAAGACAGTGAACTTCCAGAATATTTAACATGCTTTAGCCAGATGTAACTGAGTTCAAATACATTAAGTTATGACTGGCACTTATTTTCTAATGCATACAGAAAAGTAAGCAAAAAATCGACTGCTATTATGATTTACCTTTCCCAGTTTTGCTATGTCTCGATATAAAGATATAGGCAAGGTAAAGATGATGGTGGTAAGAAGAATTATGAAGTGACGGTCAGTAAGCACATTATCTGGTCCAACTACAGCAAAAAAGAAAGAGAAATAAATTATTAAGAGACTGACATGAGGAACAGATTAGTTACATTTGAAAGGCGAGGAGTAACAAACTCTGATGTTGGCCAGGCTTTTATCTCCTTTATTCAAGCTAAGTAATGCTGAAAAAAAAAGACCAGGCATTAACCAACCTTAAGGAAGCCATGCACAGCATGTGCATAATCACAGGAATTCTGCAAATTCAAACCAAATGCATAACATATGGGATATATTATATCACACTTTGGAAGTCTGGCACTTCTATATGTAGATTAGTATTCATTTCTTTCATTGTGCCTGGGTCAACGTTGGCAGACTGCAAGTAAAACATTCTACTAGTTCTTTTTGCCATTTACTGTTCAGGATTTCTTGACACTGTGTGTTGACATCAATTACTGTGCTGTTGAAGATACGCAAATTCTTAAAGACTGATCCTAAAATAAGTTAATTTCGAGGTTTCTTTTGAGCACTTCCTTTCTTGCTGTCAGCTGACTTCCACTTGCAAAATACAGATTACCATGTGAAGGCAACAACAATGTTATAATTTTCCCTGCAATGAGTGGGATTTATTTGTACAACTGGTGTTTTTTCAAGCCAGTGACAACTTAAAATAAAACATATCTCAGTTTCAGTCAGGCTACCATGAATCATGGGCTTGAAAGAAAGCTTGCTGAATAATTATGGAAAGTGACTGGCAATTGACATGACATAGCAAGTCTGTGTTCAGTTCCCTCTATTCTTTGGGAGATTAGAATGCTTTCCCACCTCTTTCCAGGCAGACATGCTACCAGCCAGGTGAAAAGATCTGGCATGCTGGGGGTTCCTCCTATTACAGAAGTCATATCGTATATAAATTATTAGATATTCACTGTCACTATCATCTTGTTCAGGTATTCACGAAACAACAGAGTGTCACAGTTAAAACTGCATCCCCACCTCGCAGGCTTCACCTGCTGAAAATTATAGTCCTGTAGAAATCAAACAGTTCATACAAATACTAATTTCCACTTCATTGCAGACATATTCTTTTTAGTTTAATTTGCCAGTGAAGAATGTTTTAACTTAGCTGGCTTTGTGCTAAAGTAGATGGCAAACATGCACGCAAATTGCTCCACTGATTCTGCTGTGAAAACTTACAGCAGAGGAAGGGTAACAAGTGCCTGAAGTAAGCAGCTCAAAATGCCACATCTGGTTTTGCAGTGAATATCTAAGAGAACTGAAAGCTACATATGCAGTTCACGAGCAACTATTACAGATATGCTTAAGCATTAAATCCATTACATTATTTGCAAGTTATCCAGAATTAATCACTAGATAAAGTGCAGTTTCAGTATTCGAATTATTATTATAGGAAATATCTACAAAAGACGACAAAATATGATGACCTTGTAAATATACCACTCTGGAAGACTTCTATTTGATTACTATTTCACCGAAGCATGTGGTGTCTTCACTGACACCGAGTCCAATGATAACCAAGGACTAGGATTGATAGTTTTCATTGGAGAAACACTTATTAAAAAAAACAAAAACAAAACATTAATACAAATATACGTCAAGTTTTTAACTTGAAATAAATTTAAGAGTAATTTAGAAGGAAAGTAACAGGTAGGACTTCAGACTGACACAGGATGCTAATCCCTAAATACTTATGCTATATTCCTATCCAAAACATTTTCGCCATTCTGAATTTTTTAAATGCATCTTACCTCCAGGAATTCTCTGAAAAACTTTAGTTAAAGTATCTCCTGTTATTATGTTGTAACTGATCATAGCTTAAAGAAAATAAATTTTTTTGTTAGTACAAGTCAAATGTGAAATATTTGATAAACATTTAATACACATATTTTGTAGACTTTAGGATTATATGCCACTATCCCTCTTGTATGAATTCTGGCTAGCACCAACAACTTTTAAGTTTCAGGTTTAAAACAAAATTTCAGAAAATTCTTTAACACCCCCCCTTTTTTTAAAAAACAACAACAACAAAAAAAAAAACCACCCAGGTATAACCTAAGCAAGAATACAGCCTGATAATCAAAGCTGTTGTGCTGACTGGCCAGATAAACTTACTTCAGAAAAGGAAAAAAAGGCTTTTTTAGTTTGTTTCTAACAGCAATTCTTTGTCAGTTTATTTTCAAATTCTTGTTTCTATTTAGTAAAGTTCCTGTGTTAGGTTAATAATCAGCTCTGCAATCAAATGCATAGGACTTCCTAGGTCATGTAAAAAGTTAGTAAAAATCTTTAAACCAGATGAAAGAAGGAGAAAATGCATGAAGACAGCAGATACGGACTTCCATTCCTTCTTGTCATTAACAAGAACTGTGGCCTTAACGTTCATATTTCATCCTTATCCTACACTGGAAGTGTGTGTATGCGTGCATGTATATGTATACATACACACAAAATATTTTTATATACTCGCATGGTCTTCACCATTTAGACAGCATACATGTAGGGATTGACCTTAACTAATGCATAAATATTCACTGTTGTGCGGTTGCAAGTCATTAACACTACTTATAGAAATAAATTGAAGCACATACATATGCATAACTAGTTCTATGTTAAGGACTGAGATCTTTACAATTCTTTTCCATATTCTCTGTGAAGTAGTAATTATACTCTTTTTTGAAGTCAACATGTGTAATATTGTTTGCCAGCAGTAACAGTAACTTGACTCCCTTAAAAATCTCAGCTCCCTGGAATAAATTTAGACTGATTATTCCCAAAGTAGGAATTTTGATCTGGGAATCTGTGGTCACCAAGTCCAGGCTCTTGGTACCTCAAGTCACCACCTCTTGCAGCCCCGTCTGTGAAAAGATCAAGCTTATTTATTATTTGATTTAATTATGTTACTACTGTAGGGGACAGATTCAGAGTATCACTTTATTTTAAACTTCTGGTCTAATTAATTCCTGAAGAGATTATACCTGTTTGTTCTTTTATATTTCTTCTTCAAAGGGGTCGTGACTGCCCAATTTTCTAGTAGCTCATTAGGTGTGAGGCTGAATTAATGCTTTTGAAGAGCCATGACAGCACATAATATTCAAGCAAGATCTGATCAGTGGCTTCTCCAATGGCAGTAATACTACCTCTTTGGAAAAAATATTAATTCAATACACTCCTAAAGTCATATTCCCCTTTTGTTTCAGGTACATCAAACATGTGCTGTTACTCATTCTAGAGCGGAATCTCTTCTTTGCTATTTCTCATAGCTACTTTTGTCATTAATTTTTAAGTGTGTGATCACGAATTTCTCTGCTATAACATCTCAGTTTATTTCTATTATTCTGGCCCTCCAATTCATTGAATTCTTTCTCAGTCATTCTTCAGAACACACAAAGTAATTTGATTTTTTTTTTTTGAATAGGAAAGAGGCATATACAGTGTATTCTTTACAAAATTCTTACTATTTAACCAGTGAAAGAATGAGGTAATGCAAAAAAGCTTGTTGTTTATAAAACTTAAACGTTTATATTTTATGTGATCTTACCAATAAATGGATATAAAAATTGAAGAGTTGAAAGAATTAGATAACCTACAAGACCGTATGTTTTTCTGACCAGCTCTTGGTAAGTGTTGGTACTGGAAAGGTTTCCTCCTTTGATCAGTAATATAATGGAATAATCTGTTAAAATATAAAATTACTATTAAAGACAGTATGAATCAACTTGTGGTTGGTTACTGCTCATCTTTTTCACTTCTTAAAAAAAAAAAGTCTGCAAAAAGGAAAACAGTGGCACTGGGAAGAGCAGGGATAAGAAATCTCACAAAGGACCTCAATCCACAAAAAAAAAAGGAGTTAAAGGCTCATATCAGAAGGAAATTCCAGCTTTTCTGACTAGGCACAGCAGAAACAAGAGTCATTTTCATTGGTTTTTAGTATGGTCAACGGGAATGAGAACTGCCATGAACACCAAAAAAGGAAAAATGCAATTAATAATGCAGAGGGCTCCTGAATAGATGGAGCATTTGATTATATCCTGAAAGGGGGTAAAATATAAGGACTTTACTCGGCTATCTACCTAAGTTTGTGAAAGATAAAGCCTGGTTAGTATTTTGTGTCTTCTCCACTGTTTACAGTAAAATATTTTTATTGGATACTTTTAAAATAAAACACGCACAAAGTGATTTATCTGGAAAACCATGAAGCAACATGCCTTGAGACAGAGCTGATGTCACAGGCAGAATTACTCCCAGATTGAACTTCAAATTTTACGAAGAACAGTTTACTTTTACGAAGAAATACTGCTGTTATGTCAAGCTATGCTTTAGGATTAATTTGAGCACTAAGGGATTTTCCAGTCCAGATTAGTTACAGCGCAGAATTTATTACCTTAGTGCAGATGTCTTGACAGATATTAGCTAGACCTTATCTATTCCTCAACTGGCTTTCACGTAGCTTGTAATCTATGCTGCAATAGGAACAGTTCCTTTCTGTGAACAGTATCAGTGTTTATTGTCTTCTGGGAAAGACTAAAATTATGAAATTTTCACAGTCTTTACAAGTGAGATTTCTATCATTTGTTAATGTGAAAGCCAGCCCAGAGATTCCCATGAGTACATGCAATTCTTACACAATATATACTCACACTATAATTCGGAGGAGACAAAAGCAGAGATAGAGAAGAGTTTGTTATCAATTATGTTGCATACTGAGCTGATCTGGTACAAGAAATATTAAGTCTTTGTAGCAAGGGATCTTAGACCCACAAAACTTGAAAAATACTTATTGTTACATGACCTAAAATTGTATTTGTCCGTCAATCTAGGACTACACCCAGTATGACTCAAAAACATCTCCCAAAATGAAATACAGTGAGAATTGCTAAATAACAGGTACTCGCCAGTTATTCAGTAAAAACAATGGAAAATAAATGCCAATGTTACATACTCAGCCTGTACTTTAAATGCTACAAGTCAAAAAGTTGTAACTACAGTTATGATTTGCTTGTGCGTGGTACATTGAGCCACACCTTTAACATCATAAAATGCTGAGTTTAATTCACAGGTTCTGGGTGTATGGCTATAAGTCTTCAAAATACTTAGAAATGCAAAGGACAAATCAGATTTCCTACAGAAAAGTAACTGAAATTTCTGAGCTATGTTTGTGATACGATTTCATTAATGTATTTCGCTACCAGCCGTAGAGAAAATTTTCCATTCACGAGGAACATACTCCTTATGTTACATTGCTCCCCAGTCAAACCTCGATCATTTCTGCAGACCCTTAAATGATATTTTAAGCAATGAAAAGCACCAACTGCTGCTCAGCATATGGGTAACAGAATTTGTGCCATTCATGTTGACTTGGTTTGTCATTTTAAGACTTGAATCCACAGAGTCTTTACAAAAATTCTCCTTTGATGCCAATGGATTTACTTATGTTTACGTTTATTTACCATACGATTTCAAAACTTGAAGGCAAATCTTTTTTTTTTTTTTTCCTTTGGTGAATGATAATTAAATAAAATATTCAAAATCATAGTACAACCAAAAGTTTTCATTCTGTGGTGTATTTAAAAAGTGATATACAACCCATTCAAGTATCAGTCTCTTAATTAGGGTAAAAACAGTGGACTAAACCAGGTGATTACGAGGCACAAATAAGAGCTATTCTTCCAAATGTCACTTTGACCTAGTCTAAGAAACTAGGCTTTACAAAAATAAAATGCACACAAAAAGCAGCTTTATATGTTGTACAGTATAATTCTCTACTTCTACTAATCTGCTCAAGGGATTAGTGAGGTAAGGAAAAAATTGTCATTTTTATTGTCATAGATATACTTGGTTAAGGCATCATTAAGCTCAACATCAGATAAACGTTGCAAGACTAATTTGCACTTTACAACAGAAACTGCTTTTAGAGTACCGGTAATACAGGCAACCCCAAATAAAAGCAGTACTCCAAGTGGAAAACCAGCTTCCTTCATTGAATATGGCAATCCTGTAAATAAGAAAAGGAGAGATTATAGAAGAACCTTTCCAAACACTCATTTGTGATGACCAAAATAAAAAAATATTCAGATTTTTTAAAATGTTATCAATCTCCCAAATTGGGCCAGCATGCTTAATAACCTCAGAAAGACCATTTTTAGTGGACAAAGTGTGTGCCTAGGTGTGAAGTTCAGTCAGCACCTGCCTAACCAGTTCTCTCTGATCATTATGGCAAAGAGCCTGTAGGGTATTTATTACTGTGAGACATGATCTCAGCATTTTTTCATAGTAAGCAAATAAAAATAGAGAAAAATCTTTAGGAACAGCAGCAGAAAGACAGACAACTGTTATTCTTCAAACTGAATAGTTGTGTATGTATAAACAAGGCTGAACACAGGATAGTTGTGTATGTATAAACAAGGCTGAACACAGGACAGTGAAGAAAAGTATACTTACCTATAATGCCTGATCCTATGATAGAGTTGATAATATTAAATCCAGCTGATGCCAGGTCACTGTTTCCTCCTTTATTCCTGGGCTTACTAACAAGGGCTGTTTGGTCATCTGTTTCTACCTATTTCAGGAAGACAATGGTAACGTTATACATCAGAAAAATAGATGAGAACAAGGACTTTACACATAGTCTATTCAAGATCAAAAAAAATTGTCATGGACTCAGATTTGTAGAGGTATTTTGATATCTAAATCCCATTTTTTTCAGTGAGAAATCAAAGGGGCATTAGGCATCTAATTCCTGCATAAGTCTGACCCATAATCTTCTATAATTAATTCTTCTCTAAAAAAAAAAAAAAAAAGTGGAAAGACAGAGCTCTATAGAAACTCAGAGGTAGGCTGTTAAACAAAGAACTTTTTTAGTCATGTTCCAAAGGCAGAAATGTGAATAAAGTATTTCTGAAAATATTTTAGCTAATACAACTGGTCAGTAAAAATAGGGCCCTGAATCAGGGGAATGAAATCTGTTTCAAAAGTTTACTAGTACAGTATGCCAACATCTGAAGATGCTCTAATTCAAGGTTTTATCCAACATTTTAAATATTTGTGTCATCCAATAGTTTAGTTCATTATGAATAGTTACAAACACTATAAAACTGGCTAGTCCCAGAAAGTTTCTATGGGAAGGTCTGATACAAACCAAAGTTCAAAGCACAATCTGTAGCCAGTAGCTTCAAAAATTAAAGTTCTTATCTTCAAAAAGCATTTCTTCACAAGCATGCAGTGATCCTCTCCTCAGATCAACACTCTGCTGTCAGTGAACATTTTAGAATCATTCATTAGAAGGCCAGTAATTTTAAATGAAGTCATATAATTGAAAAGAGGAACATGCATTTAATGAAGAAAATGCCCGCCCGTGTTCTACAAAAGCAGAACACTGTGTACTTACCATGAAAATAAAACCACTATTTCATGGATGCAGGAGCCTATTTAACATATATAGCAGGTAGTACAAACTCAGATGCTTGTCACTAATACTCCTGGAAAAAAAATTTGAGTGACTAATAAATCCAAGTCATCTGTAGGTAGTGCCATAAGCTGACAAGCGTAAGAGTGCCTCAAGGAGGGCTATGTGTTTAAGTGGAACCTTTAATCCACAAGCAGTACTAACACAAGAAATGTAATACTGCCTCAGATCAAAGGCCAATATAGCCTGGTACCACATTTCTGAGAGTGGCCATGGAAGGTGCCTAGGGAAGAGTGTAAGAATGTGAAAAAGAGAGAGATAGCAAATAACTTTCCTGTTCCAGCTTTTGTCATTTTGCATATCCCAGACTTCCCGAAGCAAATATGTTCTTGGTCCATCACACCCCTTAATAGATTTCTCCTTGAATTTGCCCTTTTTTGAAGCCATGTATTTATTTTTTTTTAGGATCTGCAATGTCATGTGGCAATGAATGCCACATCTCAATTATACATCATATGAAGAGACAGGTACTCTTCTTTGTTCTGAATCTACCATTAAATACTTCCACCTGGTGTCCCAAAGATTTGTGTGTCATCACAGACAAACCAACCACTGTTTCCTGCTTATCTTCTCCATATCACATGCAGTTTTACAGGTAATGTTCTCCCTCAGCTGTTTCTCATCTAGACTTGCAGGTGCTAGATTTTATTTCATGACTGATTTGAACAGCAGACACATCACTGTCATTCTCTCCTGAAATTTTAATGCTCTCTTGCTACTTTCAGCACAGTACACATGAAATTACACTGAACTGCAACAGTCCAGGTCCCTCTTTTCAGTTACAAGAAAATGAACACAATGTGCGTTCCACAGCTAAAAGGCTGTTGCGAACCCTGGTCCCTTCCCCACTTGGAAGAGACCCATCTGAAATGGCAAAAAGGATGAGAAAAGGGCAACAGAAATTGTGGCACAGGTGAAATGGCTCCTGTGTCAAGACCAGTGCTCTTGAAGGTGCGCTTGGCCTGCAGACAGGGGAGGGTAATGCCTGTTGGGAGCCACACTAGTGAGCTATGCACCGTGGAAGGCGGCGGAAGAGGTGAACGGAATTCATTTGTCCCTTGCAGGGTCTTCTCCCAGGGACTGGCTGCAGGCCATGAGAGAGCCAGGGCCACCCACTATCCTGGGCGGATATCCTGGCCCACCAGGAGTTAGGTTGCTCAAGTTCTCGCCCTCAAGCGAGGCTGAATTTCAGCTGTGCCAAGCACCCACAGTTCCCCTATCTCATAAGGCCCCTCAAATTGCTTTCTTTTTTTCCCGCGTGGTACCCGAGTCTTTCTTCCTCATACGACTTAGGGGGAAACCGAAGAGAGACAAAAAAGCCCTAGCTGCCATCAGCTCGTCAGCACAGTGGGAGAGCCGGGCTGAGGCGGCGACCCGCCCGGGACGCCGCACGCCTTTGGCCGCTATAAAGCCCACCAAAAGCGGCCCCGGCGCCCCTCAGGCGCTCACACCCCCCATCCCCTCCCGACGTCCCGCGACGACGGACCGCGGAAAGTGAAGTCAGGTGAATGCCGGCGGGCTTGCCGAGCCGCGGAGAGCCTCCTCGCCTCGCCCACCCGCGCCGCCGCTCATCTCAGCC
>VZTL01010721.1:715-20661 GCA_013400535.1 Scopus umbretta
GGAGAGGGAGGGAAAACAGAGAAGGAATAAAGTGTGAAACAATTGAAAACTTAGTCTTATTTCCAAAAGAGCAAGTCCTTCTCCTGAGGCACCACCACCAATGTGGAGATGACAGCCATTTCACAGATGGCATCCTGATGCCTGCAGGATCCCCAGTGATCCGCAGACTGCTGTCTCAATAACAGCTTGCATTGCAGCAGCTTCCTGCGAGGTGAGAAATCTTCACTCAAACCTGTTCCTTAAGCCAGAACAAGAACACACCTGAACTTGTTTCTTATTTCCCACATGAGCAAATTACTGCTTGGTTATCAGCTACTAAAAAGATAAGAACTTTCTGAGTTCCTCTCACTAATCAGAGCCGTTCTGGTTAGGAAAGCATTTTCTACTGTGTGTACGCTGACCCAGTCTAAGAGTAACACTAACCTGATGGACCCATCTTTCTGAGACGAGATAAATGATATCCAGCTCCCGTGCTCATGAATTTTTATTTAATAAACAGCTTCAGAGGACCTTAATACATAGGTCATGTGTTTGGCGGTTGTTTTATATAATAATGGCTTACACACTGTAAAGTAAAACTCCTCACCCTCCCCAGAATCTTCAGGGCACACAAGCCACGCTGAGAGCAACCCAACCCTCACGGAGCAGGGGAACTTCCTCAGGGCCTTGGCTAAACAAGCAGCACCAAGGCAGAGAAGCAGAACTTCAGGTGCTCCCGTATGGAGGAAAGACTTGGGGTTATTTCAGAGGGATTAATTGGCATCAGAGATCCTCAGGCAAGTACATAATGAATGTTTCTACCATGATGTAAGCAAGAGGACTGCTAAGGGGAATGCAAACAACTTCTGCTTTTTGGAGAAGGAAGAACATGTCAGTCTAATCTCTGGATATGCAGGATTTTAAATATCAAAATGTTTTACTCTGAGATAGCCACTTAATAGTCTACTATAGAATTTCAGTCTAGTATAATATAGTCACTGGACAGCTGCAAACATCGTATTAAAAAGTGGGAATCAGAGAAATTAGAAAGCTCCGTACCTCATGTATGTGCAGGCTACATGCAAGTTACAAGCACCAGTCTAGTTCGTGAAACAAATCTTACTACTGACCACCTGATGAAGAAAATGGGGTTATAGGTGGAGGAAAACATGAAGCCCCAAGCAGCAAAGAGACCAAAACCTGACACGTACTTAGAGCAAAGCATGTCTCTTTCTGAGAGGACAGAATTTTATGCAAGAAAGTTTGAGAAGCCCTGCTTAAAATTATTAACTAACTCCTTAGTAAAGGGTGAGGTAACTCAACAAAGACTACACTTCTGAGCCAGTTGCATTCCAATTAATACCCTCCCTATTATCCTCAAACTCTCCCCTTGCTGAGAACACAAAACACCAGCTGGGAAGCAAAGCAATGTTGCTGCATCTCCACCTATCCAGTTGCTATAGAAACAACAGAAACAGTAAGAGTTAGGAGTCTCACATTGAAGATCAGCTATAAAAATGAACACAGAAATCCCCGCTGAGAAACGCAGTTGAGGTTTGACTGTGTAAAGAATATTTGCAAAAAGAGCAAGGTCAACAGCAACAAACAAGTGGAGCAAAAACCTGAAATGCCTGCAAGAAGGGAGATAGATGGCAATAATTTAATGGGTAACTAGCATGGGTAACGCATTTACTTTTCTACATCAGTGGGAGAGTGGGAATAAAGCAATTAACAGATCTTGGTGGGAGGGAAATGAAAAAGTTGGGCTAACAAGTATGTTTTCATAAATAAAAGAAGTATCACGAATGGGACTCGTATGGACATCCATGTCATCATAATCAATATGCTGTTTATTTAAATATTTAGACAGTAGATTGGAATAAAGGTTGAAGGAAAAGAAACCGTCCATGGTTTTGAAAGAGCATAATGGGTCAAAACAGGAACAACAGCCTAACAATAGATGGCAATACTTTAGTTTTAATGGTTATTGTTGTTATCTCCTCAAGTACAGTGGTGACACAATTCTTATGAGATCTGGTGCAGAATTACATTCCTGTGAGAAAACGTCCATAGGGACATACCACTTTCCGTACACCATTCTTCATTGTTTATATCCAAACAAATGTGTTTCCCTTTTGGAATGTATCACTGGACAAAGAAAAATCTGAAATTAAGAGGCTTCTATTGTAAAAGATATTGCAAGTCTTTTAGATAAAAAGCTCTCCCCACAATTAAAGTAACTGGCTTGTGATGAGGCCTTTTCAAGTCTCAATTATTTAAAAAAGCAACTGTAAATGGCACAGCGTTGAACACACAGAGGCACTTTCAAGTCACAAGCCAAAAACAGGAGCAGCGGTGATTTCGTCTCAGCTTTTAGCACACTGCTCTACAAATGACAAAGGTCCTAAATATGATGACAGTGTTCCACGCCGCAGGCACTGCTCAAAAGACCACTGAGCCTCTAAGTTCAAGATTAAGAGGGAGCTGCAGATTGTTCGCAGAAATTTGCAAACAAAGCTTTTGCTCTTCTCATCCGCAAGGAAGTGTAGGCACTTTCCTGCCTTCAGTCAATGCTATTCAAACCCAAGACATTGTTCTCAGATCAATACACTGGCACACGGGTGCTAACGGTTTGGATAACAATTGATCTAATTAATGCAGGATTTAAACAAGAAATGGTTCTAAAAAGATTTTATTATGCACTGCAAACTTCCAAATCATTACCGCTTCCATTCACATTACTTCCATATATTGAAAATTGTATAGGAAATTTGTTATCATCACTTCCCTCTCCTTTTTTAGAAAACCGTTTGGTCAACATTTTTCTAATGCTGAAGCACTAGACAAAAGTATACTATATAGAGTAAAATTTCTTCACATCTGCTTCTCTTTACAAGCCTTACAGACTGTGAACTCATATTAGTCACTGCTCTGATTACACAGTATCACTTTCAACTTGTTTTTCTTCAGCTGTTTTCCTTAACTTTACAGGAAAACCCTATTTCATTAAATTTTTTTGCCTGGATTTGTAAATCCATACAATTTTCTTCGACTGTTTCTCTACTCTGTTAAAATGACTGATCTTGCAAAGCATTATCATTAACAAATCTCATCAATGTATTTACCATTTAATTCAAACCAATAATGTTTCTACTGATATTATCAAACTGCTTAAGGCCAAAAATAAAACTGATTACTATAGCACATGATCTAAAAAGGCAGTAAAATCACAAGGAATGAAAAATGCTGTGAAATAGTACATCATTCAAATGAAATAAAAGCTTGTTTAAATCTAGAAAGGAACAAAAAAACTAGAGGCAGACACATTAAGCAAGTACATGGCAACGCAGGAAGCAAAGAGTACCACAGGAGGCTTTTACAGCTAAATTAAAAAAAAAAAAAGACACACCACCAAAAAAAGTCCAAAAGTTTTTGCAATAAAGAAAATGAAATGCAAACCAATGTGGCCACATAAAATTTTACAGTTAAATGTCACCAGTTTGTTATCTTTAAATTTGAAAATGTACTTGATTATCATCAGAGGAACATCAGTGACAACAAATGATTTTCAAATGTATTCATAGCATGTAGGAAACTACATTTAATGCGTATAAACATATTTATTAATATGATAAGAATACATACATGGTAACAATTCTTATCTCCCTTCTTGCTTCTTACAAAATAATTTAAAAATGAAACTTATACAGAACTGATAAAGACATGGAAGTGTGTGCCACTGTTTGAGAGGGGGAAAAAAATCTTTTGCATAATTCTGAGATGGAAACTGGATATTCTATCATAAACCATGGTGTCAGATTGTGTTAGGGACTTACATATTTCATAGCTGCTGAACTGATACGGTCAAAATAATCATTAATTCCAGATATTAGAAATTCTAATAGCAACCAGAAGTGTAAAATTTACCTCAAGCTCTGGAACCGACAGTAAGTAGCTAGAAGTAGGAACAAACTGTACAAAAGATATCTGAACTATTTCTTTGGAATGCCTTAGATAAAGATTTTGGTTAAACACATTCCTTGCCTGCATCCCACTGTGTGTTGAGAGGCGAAACGTACTGTTTTCATATTGAAGCTAGCTATCAAAGAAATCTCTTCATGTTTATATAGTTTTATAAAACTCCTCTATGCACAGAAAGCAAAAGAAAGCAGGAATACTAAAACTATGCCTACAGTGCAACCATAGATCTGTATGTATTAAAAAAAAAAAAAAGCCCCCAAAATAAACTTAAAGATTATCTAGCCTACAACAACAGCAAAGATGTGACTATGTGGGCTTCGTTACAGACCGATTTAAACCAGCCCACGACTCTGGCTACTCTTTGGAGAATCAAAATCATACAATGCTTTCTTTGGGCTGGATGGGACCCTCCAGAGGTCATCCGGTGCTCAAAAGAGGGAGGTCACTCTGCTCAAAACAGTGCCAACTTCGAGGACAGAACTTTGACGCTGCATCAGGTTGCTGAGCGTCATAACCAAGGGACCTGCAATTCCCCAAGGATGGAGGTTCCTCAGCCTTTCTGGAGGGTAACCCCTTGCACTGTCTAACCACTCTCATGATGAAAAATTGTTTCCCGTCACCTAATCAAGATGTCTCCTGGGGAAACGTGTGTCTGTGCCCCTTCCTCTGCATACCTCATAAAATGGCTTCATCTTCTCTACAACCTCTCATTAGGCAGTTGTCCACACAAGTCCACACTGAAAACGCTGCAAGCTGCTGAGTGCAGTGGCGGTAAAGCTGACACGTGCAAAGCTATCTCCGTCACTCTGCTATGTTCCTATTGCACCTTTGGCTGAACAGTTACATAGCTATAAGTTTAATACTGGAAACACATATCTGGGATGTCAGAGTCAGCCTAGAAGTCCAGACTTTGGAACACACTCACTACAAATGTATTTTACCATGGGAAAGACCGACCTTTCCCTGCCCCCCCCCCTTCATTTTAACCAAATCACATATAATCACATAGAGATTAACCTCCTAGTACATTCTATTCAAGTTGCTATGCCATCAGTTACTCTCATATATAACCATCCTTACGATAATGAAATCAGTGGTCAGGTAAAGTACTCATTTCTGTGTTTTACATCATTTTTCACAGGTTGGACGTTCCCATGAGAGGTAATTAAGCATATACCTCAACTGACACTAATTCTTTAAATTCACTCCCCTGAGTCCTACCCAGGCACTCCCCCAAAATGTCCAAAACATCCATGTTCCTTGTAAGAATGCTCTGCTTCAAAATCAATTTGAAACAATGGTTTCTTAGGCAATTGCTAGAAGAGATTATTTAATTTATACACTCAAGGTGTTTGGTCGTTGTTGAAACAGGAAAAGACTATTTCAACAACCAAACTCTATTCCCTGCTTAATCAATGGATATAGTTGCAGTTATGTCACTGGAAAATGGACTGCAAACACAAGGGCAATATGAAATAAGAGTAATCACAAGAGAATAATATAATTCTGGGCTACATAAAAGTTCAGAAATGAAACAATCTTCCTCTCATACACCATTTCTTTCAGGTTTCTTATGGATGACAGAGCATTAAATTACTGCAAGACAAAAAATGAAAACTCCAGACAACTTTGGATGTTGGGCATTGCTTCTATTATAACAATCTTCACAATGTGCTAGTGTACCAGTGGTTTCACCCCAATCAATGACAATGCAGTTCAAGTGAGAAAGAAAAGAATGAAAAAAAGCCATCACATTAGGAGAATGCCAAAACATTTGACACAAATTAGATTTTATGTTGCTATGCAACATTATCCAAAGCATTCTGCTGGTGCTAGTGCTGCAATAGCATATTTGAACTTAAAATGTTACATGCAACCTTGAGAAGGACAAAGAAGGGGGAAGATGGAAACAAAAAGAAAAATACGAGCATAAATTATCAATGAAAAATAAGATGTCACAAAGCAAATGTTTAAAAAATACTCTGAATTCACATTGTCCCTGGGATTTTCAACACATTACAGTACACACTCCAGCAAAATTCCCATGAAGCTACTCAGCAATCATCTAAGACGAGGTCTAAAGACAAGGCCCGAGCTCTTCGGGAGTGCTACAGAGAGCACGGGACAAGACAGATTGCTCAGCCTCTGCTATGCCATTTCTAAGTAGTGCAGATATGCAGGCCCATTGTGCATGGGAACAGAAGAAAGTCTCACCTCCGAAATAATTTGGAAGAATGTTCTGCTTTGTAATATATCACAAAGAGGAAAGGGAGAAATAAATTTCACTCCATAAAAGCACAGTCAAGCTCTTCCTCTGTTGGGGCTTCAAGAGACATCCCGAATGCCCCAAGATACTGCAGTCAAGCCAAGCCTCTGCATCTCTGCCATCAAGTCCTTATTAGATATTCTTCGCACAGGATCTTTACTCAGAATAACTACCCAAAGGCAAATAAACTGAGAAGACATTTGCACGTGTGAAACATTACAAACACTACCACTTTCTTCACCTTTTTAAAGGCAAAAGCTAAGAGACAGCAAGTCTGACAGAACACTAACATGAGAAAGCCTATGACTGTACTAACCCTGGGACTAGAATTTGAGAGGAGGGGGAAGTGAGATGATGAGATACTCACCTGTTCCTGCTGTTGGAACTCTGCTTATTCGCATTACTTTGCTTATTTGCATTACTTTGCTTCTGTTACAGCAGCATGAAAATTAGATACCATAATTGCTATATCTGGCAATTCTTTCAGCTGCAGCACTAAATTCCACCATTGCCAAATCCTGGTATTTGTTTTATACGATATTCTGACTACTTCTTCCAGTTTAGTAGGGATATTCAGACAGGAGAATGAAGACTCTATCCAATCAAAGGACAAATGACTGAAAGTGAGACTGCTGACACTGTCATAAAACATTTTGTTAATTGCCTTTCACAAAGTATCTTTGGCAGTAAAACTCCAATACCTCCATTCCCCTGAGAGTCTGGCAGAGTCAAAGAATTAACAAAGCTTTTCTGACTGCAATAAATAATATAGTACCAAACGAATAGATGTAGAGAGACATAAATGTAACTCATTTTCATTACAAACCAGCTTCTGCTTGGATAGCTTAGATTGACTGAATTAGGTTGAAATATTGAAAGTCCTTTAATGGAAATTTCAAAGGAGGAAAAGAAGAAAAAGGTAGCATGGTTATCTAGAGAGGTTACTACCATGTTGAGTGGGTTTTAAGAGCCCTTTTTTGTCTGCACACGGACATGAGAATATAGCTTAAGGGACTCAGAACTCTGGAATACATTTATTATTTTAGGGTATAAAATTTTGGTAAGATTTAGAAAAGCAATAAATACATTAAGTTTTACAGGGTTTTAACAATCAAAGATTTATGTCTAATAATATTTCATATTAATTAGCTCTTGTCAGTTTATTATGCACATTATTTTGCAGCATTAAGCTACATTATTTATCCACTTTCCGTATATGCTCTTTTCCTATGCTTATAATCTCAAGGGAAAAAAAAAAAGATAAGGACTCATCTCTCCTCCCCACTTCTTTCATGCTGAGTCTAAAGACCAGAAAATCTAACCCTTATACGATCAATTTATGTGTCTGTTATACTCTAGCATCAACTTCTCTTTTGTGTGGAAATAATTTACAATGTAACCCAAATCTTTCTATAATTCTTCTCAGCGTATCTTCTTGAAGCAAGCTCTTGGCTTCCAGTATTTGCAGGGATAAATTACATGTCACTTGCACACCATGGATTGTCCAGCAGATCAGTGTTCAGGCTTCAGGAAGAAATGTTATCACCCTAATACAAGCCTTGATGCCTACAGCAGTACTAATCGGGATTTAACAGTCCAGTGGACCATAAGGTCTCAGACTGACCATCCAGTTACCATGTTTTAGATGACTTACTAATGTATCAGTTGAGGAAGCACAGCCTCACACGGCTTGCAGTGGAAAAAAGCAACCATGGACTGCAAAGTGAGCAGATGACAAAGCATCCTGCTCAGCTGACACATTCATTACAAAGTTAAGCAAAACATACCCTTCAAAAACCATCCTAACAGAAACTCTTTTCCTAGTTTATCACCATCACTCTGTTCACCCCAGTCCTCAGATAAAATCTCTCTGCACCTCTCACAGTCAGTTCATGCTGAAGCTATTCCCCAGATAAAATATCTCTCCCTCTTTCAGTCAGCTCACGCTGAAGCTATTCCCTCACTCCTCAGTTTCGTGACTTTTGGGGGATCCTCAGGCCCCTGCAGGCTCTGATTTTTAAGAAGCCAAGCACCAATGGCCAGGTTCTTTAGCAACAGTTTTATTTCAAACCCAGTCTTTTATCATGAAGTTGGAGAAAACTGATTCCCTAGATTCCCCTTGGAGGTTGTCCCAGGGAGTCTCCACTCTGAACAAGCAGGTACGGAGTTTTAAAAGTAACTGGTAAACGTGGTCTGCCTGGGGCATGCTACAACTTTGGTAACAACGCTCAATTTCATTTCCACTGTTATTCAGAAGCGCAATCGTTTCACAACATTAACCAGAGCTTACAGGAGAGCAGAATCTCCTCACCATCCCAAGAGCTGTCCTGCATCATGCAGCCCACAGCTGCACCACCGTGTCCCTAAAGCAGGGCTGCCGGGCAGCTGGTGCGCTCTGCCCCTGCGCCAACAGCCTGCTCTTGTGCTCGAGCTACTCCATCATGGCTGGGTCTGCACCGGCTCCTTTGGAGGCAAAGGCGCTAGTGAGATTTTATGAGGCGGTAAACATAACAGGAGGCAGAGCAAAACATTTTTTGGATACACTGCCATACCAGTATTCAGTACTAGACATCAATATTACAAAGTTTGTACGAGACCAACACAATATGATGCTCCTCTTAAGCCTTTTGAGGCTGTTTTTGTGTGGAAGAAAAAGTTAGGCAGACATAACAAAGGATATGTTTAGAGATAAACTCATAAGTTATAATGTTTCTACTTGTTTTCTAAAGCCTGAGAGTTGTTCCTTACCTGCCAGTTTTAGATACTCCCACACAAATGAGATTAAGAGATACTAAGTAGCATATCTGTGTGCGTTCATGTTAATGATGACTTTACAAGTTTCTCAATAGCAAGCATTTTTAATGCATGTGCCCTCTGTAAAATCTAGAAGAATACTGCATTCCCTTTCTGCTCATTTCATCAATAAATGCTATGGAAAGGAGCCTAACGTTCAGCTGGCATTCAAGTTTTTATGGTATTCCTTCTGCAGTATAAGCTCCTATCTCCACTGCAGCATAAGCCCAGTCTGACAATAATGGTCTATAGGGTCTAGATCTCACTGAAGAATTGAAGACCTAATGCTTAAAACAACACTAATTCAGAATTATCAGCATCTCACAACTACATGAAACCTTCTCATCAAGATAATTCTTCAGATAAATTGAAGGTCATATGTGCTTAAGCAAATTTTCCACAAACTCAAAATAATTTTCCAGCAGACCAGGCTGGAAGAAGCATGAACCATTTGAATCCAGAATGTATTTTCATTAACAACCACAAACAAATGACAGTTATAGGTCTAGCATACTGCTATGCCAAACATGAGCAAACACGGCCTGCACAACAAGCCAATCCAAGTATCTTTTTGTTTATTCATGCAACCTTTCTTGTACAGAAAGGGCAGAATGGGTAAAGTACTGAATAAATGGCTCTTGCTTTGGAAAGCTCAAGTCAGAGAGGCCAGTACAGTAACAAGGCACAGGAGCGAATGTGGAGCGGTGCACATTCTGTAGGGAAGAAACAGCAACTGCACAGCCAGGGCTTGGAGGTTTGGTGTCAAAGAGGGAGAGAACTTGGAGAAGGGTAACCAAGAGGTTCTTTCAAGCAAAAACTGACCCATAAAACAGAGATGGCAGGAGCAAGGGACAGAGACCAAGGGAAGTGTCTGCAGCCACAGGCATATTTGGTGGAGGCTGGGAAAGATATATGAGCAACAGGGGAAAAATTGGCTCAGAATACAGAAATTGAAAACCTGAACTTGGTTCAAGAGAAGAAAAACTACTTAAAGTTAAGATTTAATATGCCAATTAAAATGTTATGGAGACCACAAACTATCTTTTAAGAGTCTCCATCATTTATCCCAGTTACTTAGCTGCTGTACGTATAGTCCAAGATAGTTAAGTTTTCTTGTCTTGGAAAAGAAAGATATTTTTGTTTCTCAGATACCATAGTATTTAGACAGCTTGATAAATATTGCTTTTCAATATTTTTTTTTTTAAACATAAAACAGTTTCACTTTGTAGAATGGCATTTGTAATTTGTGTTTTAATACCAACAGTCACAGCCTAAGATAAGCTGGAAAAAAAGGCCGTAAGTACTGTTTTGTACCCTGCCATCTTGGGCATAAGAAGTATTTCTCCCCACCTGTAACTGCTTCTACGGTTTCCAGGTTTTCACTCAGAAAAACACCACTTCCTTATCCAGAAGAGTCTTTCTTTCTGCAGAATATCTGCAGCCGTTCCATTTCAAACCAGCACCTCCAAAATTTCAAAATGAAGATTCTGCAGATACCAAGACAAAGTATGCTGGACACAACTAAGGAAGATTTGTAGCTCCACAACACTATCACTTTAGAGCTGTGAACACCCCTCCCTCCTTTCCATCTATGAACCTCTTACTAGCAACAAGGTAGTGTGAGAGAGTAAAAATTTCACAAGAGTTTAGGCATCCTCTTCTTGAACCTAAAAAACACTGGCCGCAAAAAGCTCACACAGCACTTCGGTGCTAGTGGGAAATGCATGGACCCTCATACATTTGCTTGAATAACCAAATGCTGTAGGCTTAGTGCTTCTCAACAGCATAAACAAGGTGTGAGATCTCACTTAAAAAATGGTTTATATACACATCCATTAAACAGTCATAGTTATATTCTTAGTATTTTCTAGAGGCATTTTCATGTGCAGCGTAACACATCTGGAGTAGCCTTAGAAATTTGTGCAATAAATTGATTAGGCTAAATGAAAGTGTGAGTTGTCAGGACCTCTGCTAACACACAGGTAACTGCCACAGGCACACGCTTATCATGTGGTATCTTGCAGTATGCACTAAGCAGCTTGCTCCTTTCCATGAAGGAATAAAGATATCTTTTATTTCCTGTAGGATCCTCCTGGTAAGAGTGTGCCCACAGCAGGTAGAGAAGCTAAAGGGTTTCAAGTTCATATTCTCACTTGGACTCACAATTGTTGTCTCCATTAAGAAAACATACTTATACTCTGACCTGCAAGTCTCAGATGAAGAGGTTCCTCAGTTTAGAGGCCACACATATGGTAACTGAGCTGTAGCAGGAGCAGTGGAGAAATCTCTCTGATAGATTAATGATGAGTTTATCCATCTGCTCCGATTTGTCACTGTGTTTTTAAAGTTACTGCAAGATTGAGGCAACGACATTTTCTTACATTTACAATTATTCCATTAAGGCTTCCATAATATTTATGGCAGCTTTCCAGCCCTCAAATTTAAAATAAGCCAGGTAAGATAAAGAAGAGTGTTTGTGTTGAGCATATTTGATACAGTGACTTGAAGCGTTCATAGAAATTACTACAGTTTATTAAAAGCTGCACAGTAGCTAGTAAGATGTTGATCTTCTGCCCTAAAACTGTATTGATTTATGAATGTAAAAAGAAGAAAAAAAGATGTTGGAACAAGCAATGAAGGCAGCCAGGCCAGAATAATTTACGTAAGAAGCAAGTTATTTCAACATTTCCTTTCTTTAGAAGTGTACAAGATTTTGGGGGGGAAGATAAGCACATTAATATATTTCTTTTACAATATTTAGTGTAATGCACTTCAACATGGCGTTTCAGATTCTAAAAGTTTGTTTCTGTAGTATATTGCTAGTATCTTCAAAGACAATTATGTTAACAGATGCTTTCATGAACAAATACATTAGGTATTAGTATTACTTGTCCTCATTAATGCAAACCAAAAAGCAGTTCTTGGCAGGATATAAACAGGTGGTGCTTAAATATTTTAGGTAGCCAACTTCAGACAAGGTGTGGGAGTCTGATTGTTAACTGCTTTTGAAGATTAGGCTCTTTCCAAATGACATATGAGCACAAACCCGAAAAATCATTAAGTCATCTTAGAAAAATTTAACCTAACACATTATCATTTATTTATTTATTAACTTGTTCATGTCTCTGCAATTATTCGGAACGCTTTCATAGTAGATCTACAGTAAGCATCAAGACCCCTCTTACATACTGAATTGAAGTTGCTGTACTGCATCTAATACCATGTGGAAGAGCTAATCAGTTATTGACTTGGAATGCCTACAGCCAGTTTTCAGCACCAATGATTAAAAGGTTCTTCAGTCAATCACCAGTCGAGGCCGATTCTGGATGGAAGTCTGTTGTTGAAGATTTTCAGACGCATTTACAAACTGCTGTGCAAAATAACTGCAAGTTAATTAACTGTGATACAGGATCAGTCTGACACCTCCAAAACGCCTGCCGTCAGTAATACATATACTTCCAATAATAGAGATAACACAAACATTTTTGGAGAGTTAAATTTTTTTTTGGCTTTTTTTTTTTTTTTTTTAAACAGCAGATAAGTTTTTGTCCTTACACTTTAAAAATAAAATAAAATAAAAAAAAACCAAAAAAAAGTACCTGCCAAACCAAAATGGATAAAATCCCTTTTTTATTTTGTAAAGGATTTTCCAGTAATCTCCAAATGCTTTAAAAAAATTAGATATAAACTAAGACATGTCAGAACTATAGACTGCAGTAGCATAAACATACATGACCACAATCACACTATTCATTCTTAAAGTTACTAATGGAAGTTAAAAACTAGAAGGCATAGGGAAAAAAGATTAGGTACATACAGTTTTGAGTGGGGAAAGCCAGAAAAGCTGTTTTGGGAGGCAAAAGTCTTAAGAAATCTGGTCTCAACATCTTTTCCGAGGCAAAACCACCACAGTAGGAATTGTTACCAACTTCAGAATCTACAGACCCTTCGGTTTTAACGAGTCTATGAAGTTTTTTCATGAGTATGGTACTTTTAACGAGAACCTAAAATAAAGGAGGGTCACTCCACCTGGAATGAGTGAGCGTTTCCCCTGTCAGTCAAGGTATGAAACATCGCATTCGACCTGTACCAGCTACTGCAGAGCTCAAAGTTGCAAAGGCCAAAGGGAGGAGCAATAATTAAGGTTGTGAAGATGAAGAAAGAGGAGTACTTCAGGAAAGTCAAAGCTGAGTCAAGGTTATATGAGTAATGTTAAAGAGGTAGCAAAAGGCAGATTAGCAGATATGGGAAAGTGGGCAGAGCAGCAGGAAGTTGGAAGCAAATGAAAGATTTGTGTCAAGAAAGAAAACAGAAGAGTTGTGAAGAAGGCTTTACACGCCGAAAACAAAATCTGAAACAGTTTAGAACTAATTATAATATGTTTCCATTCAACAATTATGCCCTTTTTAAAAATGAAAGGCAACCTGCACAAACATGCAGTGGCTGTGAGATACCACCAATTCCTGAGAAATGTTCTGTGATTCATGCCAAAAACATGAGCATATTAAAGCATGGCACGTCAAGCTGTCCTAATTTTTTGTTATTTTTTAAAAATTAAACAACTCCAAACATACAGTACACTTTCAAAGAAAGACGTGATTGTCCTCGCTACAGCAAATTTGCCCCAATTTACTAGGAAAAATGTCTATGTTTTTAGTCCTCGAGGTTTATGATTTACCTCACTGTTGATGTTGCCAGTAAGTCCTTGGACATTCTCACAAAACATCAAGTGCTTAAAATGCAAATAAACTCCCTGTGGGAATTTTTATTTTCTTTTTTCAAACTGCATAAATACGCTAGGCGCTCAACTCCTGTTCCTCAAAGCCAGATTGTGACTTTTGAAAAGCCTACGGTGCAACAAGATACCTTTGAGAAAACCCCTACCTTTCAGAACATGCTATCAGACCACTTTATACTCTCTGTTAGTCTGTCCCATGGTTTGTATATGCTATGCCCATCAGCTGCAATTCTTCTCTATAGTTACAACATTTGTTTTGAAAATACTCACATTACAAACTTAGGACCAGGGTGAAAGTCTAGGGAAGCTTTATTAAAGGCACTAATAGCTTTAATACAGATTTAATGGCTGTCATGTGATTGCTATTAAAAATCCAAAAGCTATCAACTCATTCAACAACTTGAAATCTGATATTAATAAGATGTAAAGCTATACTGACACATGCCCCCCCCCATTTCTGAACACAATTTTTTTGTAAGACTGAAGTGGTTCTTGCATACTAAAGACTAAACTAGACATGCACTGTAGGAGGACTGTAACCAAAAGGTTAAATTGTTTTATAAGCTCAATATATGGGTACCAGTCAGGAGAAGGAAAAAAAATAATCATAAAGTCATTATTATATTGACATTTTAGTTACAGCATTGTAATGAAATCATCCCCAGAAAGAACGTAAGGCACTTGGAAATTAATGCAGTAGCTGTCCAGTTTTAATGATGGTACGTTAGGCAAATTTATCTCACTCTCATTAAGGAGTGAGATATCAAAGGACTATGCATTTTCTGCAGGATAAAAACAGGCAGGTGAGCAGTTACTACAGAAAAACTAATGCAGAGTAAATCCACACCCTAGACTGCCTTGCTGTAACTTGTTCATGTAGCCATACCCTCCGCTTTAGTTTAAGTTTTTCAACCAAATTAAATTAAAAGTACCTAAATACTGAAGAAGGGTTCCAAGTCGTGTGCACCAAGAAAAACAGCCATACAGTTTCAAACGTTACTGCCTCTAGCAGTCCACGCTGTCTCTCCACTGGAGATAATCACCCAGACAGCAGACAGTTGCAGTGAACGGCTTCCTCTGCTGTGGCCCTCCAGCCCACTTTAGTAGCTCCGCAGGAATAAATATACCTTTGTCAAGGGCAAAAGTTAGCAGCGGGACCATGGGTTGGGACAGTCACAGTGGAGAAGCACGCTCGCATCACGGACTGCGTGGTACCCAGCATCGCCTCCGGCGCAGTGGAGGGCTGGGCGGTCTGAGACAGCATCACCTCGCACTGGTACAGCCAAATTGAGCACAACTCAGTTTTCAGACCTCTCAGAAGAGCCACAAAAAAAGCTTAACTCAATTTAGTTAATTTATTTCAACAGTTAACACAGACTTCCCTGAGTGTTCTCATGTACACCACCCAGAGAGAGAAAGATAGCTAGATTAGCATCTAGTATTTTTCCAATGTAGCAAAAAGAAAAGTCGTAAGCGAGCAGAACTGTAGGGATCAGCACTTCAGTAAACTACAGCTTATAAAGGTATTTATATGATATATATCCCTACAGACAGGGATAAAATAAACATCAAAACTTCCACACTGCAGAAGGAGAAAAAGCTTGAAAGTGAGCTGAACTAGAAAACAGCTCGATTTGTTTACCATTTTTTCAATCTTAACACACCACTTGCAATACACACTCGAGTATTTTTAGGTTACATAGAGAAGATGACTTTTAGGTCTCCTAAAAGGTTCACTGCTACTGCAAGCCCTTCCCACCCCATTACAGATGCTGGCACCAAAGAAGAACAGCAGCTCCGCATCAGAGCAAGGAGACACACACAGAGGAATAAACTTCCAAGTAAATCCTGCTTCCTAGCAAACAGCAGCAGTCAGCCAGCCACAGCACATGTATTTGCTGACAGTAAAATTAGTAAGAAGCTACTGCAAAATTATNATGGTTAAATAGAAATAAACTAATATAAAGCCAACTACAATTTATATTCAAAGTTTATTATACCAGTAGGAATCAAAGCATCACAGAGGGGGGCTAGCTTGGGGGTGCGAGGAGGGGTTGTTTGAGAATACAAAACCATAATCCCTATATAAAAAACATTTTTTTGATGCCATCAGCTTACTGAAATAGAATAAAAGAATTTCCACAGTTTTTTTAGTGCTTTACAAAGTAGCGCGGTAAGGTTACTGAACTCCTGGGGAAGTGCTTCTACAAGGCACCAAAAGGAAATCAGAGCGTAATAGCGAGTTGTGCTCTTACACCACTGAGGTGTTGAGTCTGTCAAAATGCCTGTCACGTCTTCACACAGGCTGTAGCTTCCAGAGGGTAGGGAAAAAATCGGAAATCTGGAAATCTTCGCTGCTTCACTGTTATCAGGTGAAAGATTATTATAAATACTTTTACCAGTGGTCCAGACATGCTGAAGTTTTGTTCCTGTATTTATTAAAAGGGCTTGAAAATTTAATTCCGAGGTGTTTTTACTTGAAATTCAGGAAAACAAGTATAAGACTACCATAACCCTCCCTAAAGATGAATTTGAAGACCTAATGCCCAGTTTCCGAGAGGACCACTTCACATAGTTGGTCACTTCACAGACTGTATAAAGGATTTCCTTCGTGTTCTTTAACTGACATAACTGTGGTATTTGGTCTTACAGCTACAGTAAGGATGATGATTTCCGAAACATTAGCCAGAAAGCAGAAAGGAATGAGGTTGGAGAAGACAAAGAGGCCCTGAGATAAGCCATCAGTGAAAGACCAGCCGATCAGTCATTTTCTGCAGCAGAGCCAGTTTCTTGGACAAGGTTGATACATAACAAAACTGAGGAATAAACTAACATCCTTTGTCAGTCACTGCAGCTTCCTGGATCACTGAGCAAAAATGCTTAATTGAAATGCAAGACAATCTGCAATGTTACTGCAACATCTTCGTAGAGCAGTAATAACTACAGTATACTTGCAAATGAAGAGAAATGCACAAGAGAAAGCTCAAGATGGCAAGCAGCATGAAGAACAAACGCGGTGTTTTCATTTTTTCTTCAATGTTATATGTTGTTACATTAGTTGTCTTCATTAATTTTAACATACTACTTTTAAGCTTCATTAATTTCTATTATTGTCAGTACGAACATGTCAACAACATGGTGCCAACATCTGTAGCCTTATTCAGAAGGGGCAATGAGTCCAAACAGAAATAATCTGACAGATGCACTTGCAGCCAATCCCATTATCCCAAGGGTATTTTCTCCAACAGAAGAGAGTGGTAAGTCTTTTTACAAAACAAAAACTTTGAAAAGCTTCTTCTAAACTTTGCATTTTTCATTTAGAATGCAAAAGCCAGTTTGCTCACTCCAAATGGTCAGCTGCACCACTAAGCTAAATAAATCGTGTATTTACTAGAAAACTTCATACAGCAGATGGTATATGAATTGGGGCTATTAGAAAAGATGACATTTTCCTTCTGTTTTTTTCTGTATCAGGAAAAATTTCTCAAATTATTTGAATACTTTTCCTTCCTTCTCACCCTTTTTCCACCTCAGGAAAAGAGATATGAAGCTCACAGGAGCCATATGTCATCTGTTGACTTTAGCAGCAAAATGCAGCCAAAAGAACATTAAATCAGTCCCTTTGTTCCTTCTGACTCATCTGAATTTATATCCAGTCAGGGTTTTATGGGCATAAGCTTGTTTCAGAACCTGAGGTAAAACATTTTTCTTCAATTGTAATTATTTTTATTAGTAAAAATTAATCTACAAACATCATCTTAATACTCTTGCCACAAACCAAAAGGTATGCATCAATCAGTCTCAGAAAAATTGCTGTTTCCATGTACTCAGTAGAGGTAATACTCTGTGCACATCTTCATACACCTTTCTAAATCATGTAAAGATTGGTTTTTACACCTGAAGGAGAAAAGCAAAGTTCTGAGTAATGAGAAATGCACTGGTTTTTAGTAGGTGCCCCTCAATATATGCCTAATATTTAAACAGAGGGGAAAAAAAAAAAANTTTTTTTGTAAGACTGAAGTGGTTCTTGCATACTAAAGACTAAACTAGACATGCACTGTAGGAGGACTGTAACCAAAAGGTTAAATTGTTTTATAAGCTCAATATATGGGTACCAGTCAGGAGAAGGAAAAAAAATAATCATAAAGTCATTATTATATTGACATTTTAGTTACAGCATTGTAATGAAATCATCCCCAGAAAGAACGTAAGGCACTTGGAAATTAATGCAGTAGCTGTCCAGTTTTAATGATGGTACGTTAGGCAAATTTATCTCACTCTCATTAAGGAGTGAGATATCAAAGGACTATGCATTTTCTGCAGGATAAAAACATGCAGGTGAGCAGTTACTACAGAAAAACTAATGCAGAGTAAATCCACACCCTAGACTGCCTTGCTGTAACTTGTTCATGTAGCCATACCCTCCGCTTTAGTTTAAGTTTTTCAACCAAATTAAATTAAAAGTACCTAAATACTGAAGAAGGGTTCCAAGTCGTGTGCACCAAGAAAAACAGCCATACAGTTTCAAACGTTACTGCCTCTAGCAGTCCACGCTGTCTCTCCACTGGAGATAATCACCCAGACAGCAGACAGTTGCAGTGAACGGCTTCCTCTGCTGTGGCCCTCCAGCCCACTTTAGTAGCTCCGCAGGAATAAATATACCTTTGTCAAGGGCAAAAGTTAGCAGCGGGACCATGGGTTGGGACAGTCACAGTGGAGAAGCACGCTCGCATCACGGACTGCGTGGTACCCAGCATCGCCTCCGGCGCAGTGGAGGGCTGGGCGGTCTGAGACAGCATCACCTCGCACTGGTACAGCCAAATTGAGCACAACTCAGTTTTCAGACCTCTCAGAAGAGCCACAAAAAAAGCTTAACTCAATTTAGTTAATTTATTTCAACAGTTAACACAGACTTCCCTGAGTGTTCTCATGTACACCACCCAGAGAGAGAAAGATAGCTAGATTAGCATCTAGTATTTTTCCAATGTAGCAAAAAGAAAAGTCGTAAGCGAGCAGAACTGTAGGGATCAGCACTTCAGTAAACTACAGCTTATAAAGGTATTTATATGATATATATCCCTACAGACAGGGATAAAATAAACATCAAAACTTCCACACTGCAGAAGGAGAAAAAGCTTGAAAGTGAGCTGAACTAGAAAACAGCTCGATTTGTTTACCATTTTTTCAATCTTAACACACCACTTGCAATACACACTCGAGTATTTTTAGGTTACATAGAGAAGATGACTTTTAGGTCTCCTAAAAGGTTCACTGCTACTGCAAGCCCTTCCCACCCCATTACAGATGCTGGCACCAAAGAAGAACAGCAGCTCCGCATCAGAGCAAGGAGACACACACAGAGGAATAAACTTCCAAGTAAATCCTGCTTCCTAGCAAACAGCAGCAGTCAGCCAGCCACAGCACATGTATTTGCTGACAGTAAAATTAGTAAGAAGCTACTGCAAAATTATTATACTATCCAGATAACCAGAATTTCAAGCACATACATTACCCAAAACCTAAATGGGTCTGCAACTCTCTTGGTTTAACTATCAAAAGTTCAAATTAATATTTGCTTGACAAGCAACCAGTTTTAGGGCTGAGACTGGAATTCACATCCTGAATTTCTAGAAGCAAAAACAACTTTAACATCCCATTTAAGAGACTTAATTTCAGCTAAGCTGGCAAACAGCTAATCATACGCGCAGTTCAACAGCCACAAAAATAATTTTCATAGCATTAGAAGTCAGTATCAGGTCATCAAACTGTAACGTACTGGATTTTTCACTTAATTCATAATTCTAACAATCATCATCCACAACTGTTACATCAAAAGCAACTATATGAAAGCCAAATCAAAGTAAAAATGTACAAGCATGTTTCATAGATTAAAGAAAAATGTAGAACAGAAAACACATTTGTGAAAAACCCACTCTTCAGCAACAATTACAGTACAAGATAAAATTGCCTGAGTAGCAGAAATCCCCCATTCCAAGGGGAATTGCAGGAATGCAAAATATTGTCTACAGAACTATCTTCTTAGACATGAGTTATATTTGAGAACATCAGCTACATAGAACATTATCATGCTAATTTTGGGGATTTCGGCTCAATATTGGAGCTAGCAGAATAAGCAAGCATAAACTCTTAGTACCACCTTACTTTATTTTTGTTACTTTTTTTTTGGGG